>JAGDQP010020772.1:0-14882 GCA_022664845.1 Lepisma saccharinum | reverse complement strand
GTCATACACCATGTGTTGTGTTTATTTCTCGTGGACAATGTAACTGTACATTCGTAAGGTTGGATCGCTTGTTCTTAAGACATCACGAAGTGAAGAAGTAACAGCTACTCCTTTAGAGCAGTGTGAGCGATGCATATAATATAGGTCTGCACTTGAAATCCAAACTTGTTATCAGGGATTCCGCCAGGATTTTCAGTTTGGGGGATGTAAAGACAAAATTGGGAAGGTGTAAGTGGAGTTTTGCACGGTTTCTATCGATTTTTTACCGTAAAAAAAATTAAAGTTGGGGTGCTCTCGAGGATTTGGAGGTTGACACCCCTCACAGGGGAGGTCTGGTGAAATCACTGCTTGTTATACAGTATATAGATGCCCCGGGTGTTTCTTGTCACACCAATATTTGCTCAACCCTGTTCTGAAAGGGTAGTCATGCTCAATACGCAAGAGAAAAGAGTGGGTACAGAATGTTTTCAAACTTAAATAAAAAAGAAACCGTGAAATCTATATCTGGAGAAGAACATTTTGTTAGTTTTTGAGCCGATCAACAGGTCTGCAAGTTGGAGAAGGAAAGGGGACACGTGGCTCGGGCTGGGGGGGGGGGGCACCAAATGAAGATAAGGGAACGTTATGGCTTCTGGGAAGGGACACTACAATCGCAATTTTCTCCCCTTGCAAAAATACAAATTGCGGACCTGCCGTCATGCATCATTTCCATATATTTTCTTTAGACTTCTTTCGAGATTTTTTTACTGTCTCACAACACCTTTGTTTTATTCTGTCTCGCAGCACTCATTTGGTTTATTCTGTCACACAAAACTTATGTCTCAAAGGTCATCCATATTTTTTATTTTGTCTCACAGAACAATATTATGTTTTGTCCCCATATTGCAGAACATTGCAAAATACTATTATATTTCACAATAAGTCAAAGAACTCCTCCGTATTTTAGCATATATTAAAATCCTTGTAGCTTCTCAAACGACAAGATTATATATATATATATATATTAGGCTTTCCAAGCTTAGAGAAATAGGTATTCGACAGGCCATTGTAAGAACTTTCTTCCAGTGTGTGGCGGGGTGGGAATGGAAGGGGCTTGATTATCAACTTTAAAAGTTTGGGTTTCATTTGATTGAAAAGTACAATTCATTCCTAGAATCTCATACTTCAACTGTTCATACCCTTGATATCTTTTTGCCTGCACGGTAAAACAAATCAGTCATTTCATCGGCAACCATACAGTAAACGCAGAGGTATTTTCCCGTATAGTAATTCAACCATGTTTTTGCTCTCATTTACACCAGTTCCTCCAAGCTTTATTCATTTGGGATTTAAAAGGTGTGCATCTTGCAAAATGTAAAATTATACCTTTCTCCATACAAGCATATTGTGGGTAACTGGTAACCCTTGCTGCTTTGTTATTAAGTGGTCCCGAGTTCGCTTCCCGTTAGGAAAACAAGTGATTCGGAGCGCTTGTTATACTGTAGGTCCCGTCCTTAGTACATTATCTTCATCCGATGGAAAGGAATGGCAAACAACCATCAGTTCACCTTGCCTTTTGGTCAGCATCTGCTTTCGTGCCATCATCATCACAATACACAAAGATTCTGATTCTCAAGTGTCACGCAAATACACTGTAAAAAAATTGAAATCGTATTCTGGTGAATGTTATTCGGCTTTGTGCATAATTATATAGCTAGAAAGATGGGTTTGTTTCTCTTTACTCTTCATTGTATGTATAATGTATGCTAGGGTGACCAAACGTCCCGGAAATCCGGAATTGTCCCAGTTTTTTGTCCTCTATTCTGTAGTCCCGGGCAAAAGCTTTCGAGATTTTTTTTTTTCGTTTCTTTGGGCAGGCTTTTTGCAATATCATGTTTACCTTTTGTTTCAGTTCATGATATTTTGGCAAACCGTTCATTGTTGCTACTTCACCTGGTGCTTTTCTCACGTAAATAATACCAATAGTATTCATGAATCCGAATAAAGCTACTAAAAGGGTACATATTTGTGTAAAATATTGACAAAACTTACATGTGAGAAAAGTAGTTTGAGCTTGTACAAGAAGGGCTGAACATTTTGTCTCTTTACATGGGAAAAATAACCTCAGAAGGGATGAAATACCTGAATGTGCTTCAGTTTTCTTCAGAAAAGAAATGGACAGAATGTTATGAAACTTGCAAAGATTATCCACGAAGGTGGAGCCTTACACTTGAATTGGATGTCTTTAAGTGGATGATGTTAAGGGATAAGCCTGAATGGGAATATGTTGAATCCACAATATGCTATCTAAGAGAGAGAGAAAAAAAAGGACATCCACATTGATGTTCATGTCTTGTTTGATCAACTGGTGATTCTTAAAAGTGTTTATGAAAGAAACAAAGTCGAATGGAATGATAAAAATGTATCATCGAAAAATGGGTGGACATTTTAAAGAACTGTGACAACACAGAACAGTATTCAGAACGCAAGAATATTTTCCTGTTTCAAGATTTAGTGGGATGACGAGAAAAACAGGCTGGAAGTTGTGCTATACTTCTGGTTTTATACAACTGAAAACCTGAATTGCAAAACATACCAAGTCCATCGGAGTATTTTTTTTTCAGGAGGAACAAATGACTTGGGATGATGTTATTCTGTTCAGCCGATATTATTTTGTATTAAAATAAGATTTTTTTTATCGTTAGTTGGAGTTACGATGTAATATTATGTAAGTGGAACATAGATACCGACAAACACACACACAAAAAAAAAACTGAAAATACGAAAAAGTGGACTTGAGATGTTTTGCCATTCAGGTCTTCAATTATACTCTGGATTGTATGGACTTTTATCACTATACTTTAAAAAATAATGAGGTGATAAACAAATCAGGAAATTCAGAAAAATATCCATGGTTCACAGCTTCTTAAGTATCAATGTAACTATATTATGAGAACACATGCGTCTTCCTTTGCTTCTTTCTTGTAAGTTATTTGAAGCGATGTGTGTATTCTGGAGCTGAGATGTTTTGCTAAAAGAAAAGTAAAAACCTCAGATTTCAGTTTTGTACATCTCTGAATTTTTTACTATTGGAACATTTAATTTTCCTTTTTGTATTTAATGTGTTCCGATAATTCAGTTTCATTAATGACAATGTTTTTGAGAGCATGTATTTTGGGAGGGTTGTCCCGGATTTTGATTCTTTGAATTTGGTCACGCTATGCTATTGCTAAGAGCGTTAAACAAAGTCAAAATCAAATTATCTTTCTAGAAGCTTAACGTATCCTAAACAGTGGCTGAAACTTGATTATAGAGATGGTTCTTCGGTGTTTAACTACGGTAGAAAAGAGTCAAATTTTGCAAACCTCTTGGATATTTGAAAACCGAGGATTATAATGGAATTTAGGCAGTCGGATTTGATATTATTATTAGTAATATACGTCAAATATTAATTTCAAATTCTTGCTCGATGCTTTGTTGCCTAGTAGTAGAAAAAAGATTATAAGAAAGTAGGTTCCCAAATAAACCTAGGTTTTCTTTTACCACCTAACAACTTCAGGGAACTAAAATGAATTATGTTGGATTTTTAAAATTAATGTGGACGTGTATGAGACGAGTTTGATTCTTACCATTTTTAATCCACGTTGGAGACACCTGGTGTCAACATAGTGAACAATGTAGTTGTTTCTCTTAATTCTTAATTTGAGATATTTCTTTTTGTAATTAAGGGCTTATTAAGAATGTATAAAGGGTGTCATTAAAAAAGTTTAAGTGTTAATTTAAGTCAAACAATCTTACATTACAAAATGATGTTATATAGTTTTGTCGGAATGCTGATACTTGTAGAATTTTCAGGTAATATACCACCTTTTTGTTATACATGTTTTATGGTTTCTAATATTTCATTCGATTTCTGGTCAATTTTCCTTTTCACAACACTTTGATTGACTAAATAGCCTTTAAGCAAACACACCAAATTCAGACGAATAGATCATAATTGCACTTTCCCATTTTTAAGTAATGTTTGATCTCATATACATGTAACAAGCGATTTATACGTAATTACATCAGCATATTCCCTATACATTCTTTACGGAGAATAACGCTTGCTACTTTGTGTATCAGATATCGAAACAATGTAATCTGTGAGGCCATATGGCCTATGAAAGTTAATCACATTGGCGGTTGAAACCTTAATTTATTGGCTCCTAAATATTGTATAGAATTGATATTATACTACCTAACGTCTGTTCGTAAGTTTCTGTGCTTCAATCTGCTTCCTAAAGAAAACATACACATACGCGACTTACTCTTGAAGATGATTCTTAAACTTTCTGCTGTGATCAAACGAGCGCTCTCACAAAACGTCATTTCAATATTCTAACAACAGAGGGCAGGAGAGAACTACTGTTTACCTAGTGGGTACTGGATACAGGATAGCGTATCGTCAGCTGCGGTGTTTGTAAAAGGGAATGTCGTTATTACATACTTTAATTCACAATGGTTCGTCCTGTCCTTAAATCTTGGAACGTTAATTCATTTCCCGACGTCATACAATGATGCAATTTTGCATAGCGATGTAAGCCGGGTGACAATACAATATTTCATTGTTACTTTCATATACTTCTAGATTTTGAAATGTATATTTTATTTTTTTAGTAAGAATTTATTTATCCTAAAGTAAATACTAGCCTGCAACGATGTTGTGTTTGACTGGTTGCAGAAAACTTTAGGATTTGGGTCACAAAACATTAGTTTGAGAAAAAGTATCAGAACACCGAAAAAACTCGAAAAAATATATTTAAAAAAATAAAATTATACTTTTCTTAAACAATTCGTACTAATTTTGTTTATGCACTAAAAAAGAAAAGCATGGGACGCACCAATTGAAGAATTTATAATGTGACTGTAGACGAGAGCGCACCTCATGCTTTACTTTTTAGTCATGCATAAACAAAATTATTATTTTTTACTATTTAGTACGAATTGTTTAAGAAAAGTATGGTTTTAAAAAGTTTATTATTATTATTCAAACGTTTAGTTACTTGTGCAAATGTGAGAGTGTAAAGGTTAAATAGAAGAATGCTCTAAAGTTTTTTCTAATGTTAAACGCAGAAATTTTGTATATAGGAGCATGGGCGGCGATTAGGGGGAAAAGGGGGATAGTTGCCCCCTCCCATTCGTACTTTTCTCGACCGTTTGATTAGTGAAAATAGGATATAGAAATTGCACGTTGAAAAGCGTAAAAGGAAAAGAGGGGGGGGGGGGAGAAATTGCTCCTTGATTCTCGAGTAATTTGTCACCCACTGACCATACTAACAAAAAAAAAGTCGATTTATGCCCAATTTCATCGCTTCTCGAAAAGAGGGTGTGTTTTGTCCCACTTTATGACTCGTAAAGACGAATGTGTTTGTTTTTCCTGGTTTTGAATTCCCATTTCGTCGCTCGTAAAATTCATTGGTTTTACTGTTTTAGTATTCCCTTAATTATTTTCTCCATTCAATAACTTAATTCAATCGTTCGTTTACATTTCAGCCTGAATTTCACCATTTAAGGGAAGGTAAGCGTTACTGCTGTTGACTTTTCCGAAGTTATTCATAGATTGTGTGAACTTCACTCTAGGTACATTTGGCTGATAAATCTACATTGCGTGTATATAGTTTTTAATATAGTACGTGTTAACCCCAGTTTCACAATCGACGGCTAAGCTTCTGGTCAGTGCTGAGTTGAGGCCAAGTCATATTTTGACCAATCGGCGTACGCAAAATATGACGTCCTCAACTCAGCCCTGACCAGAAGATTAGCCGTCGATTGTAAAACTGGGGATTAGTGTTTCTATATTGTGTTTGTGAAATTACAAATCTCTCTTTTGACTTCGTTGGTTTGATCTGCTACGTGTGTTTACGCTGTGAGGGCACGTGTATATATTAACTTGTTATTGTAATTAATTTTAATCATTTTTATATGTAGATTTTATATATATATATATATGTGGATGGATTTTGTCTGGATACTGTCCTTACGTGAGGAAAAGGACCAGCAACCAGTAATGGATAGGAAAACTTTAAGCCGCTCCTACACGATTCAATAAACGTAGAATCAAATTCTTGAACAAGCAGTTCGATGAGTGCGTACATGATCCAACGGAAATAATCAGTCAAAGGGTTGTATCCAACTAATGTTGAAAGTGTTCGGTTGATGCTCGTACACGATTCGATAACTTAGGCGGAAATGTAGAAACGGTAATTTATTAAAACAAAGTTTTGATCACGGGAAGTGTGAAATGACTATTTCGTGCAGGAGTGGTTTCAAAATGACACTGTCAAACATATTTGGAATTGTTTTCGGCGGAAACACAGGACCACAAATATGGCAGAAGGGCGGTAAAATAGATTAGTCCGGAAAGTTGCGAAATTCCATCCAAAGGCTGTAGAACTCGCCACTGTATTAAGGGAAGATGCTCCACATTATGTCATATACTGTAATCACGGGCAGACATGAATGACAAGCAGGAAAAAAGGAGTATATAGATCTCGTTAGAAGAATAGCTGCTGCCACAAGTAAATTTGAACAAGACAGAGACGTAGGTCGAGTCCTTAGAATATCTTGTGTATATGGTTAAACTTGAACGAGTGCTCATTTCTTTCCTGCAATGACGATTTGCTTCATGACAATGATAAAACCATGGCAAGGCTCGTGTAGGAGCCCCCTAGGGGGGTGTCTTGGATGGGATGTATAAGTAGATCAATTTTGTCCATTTAAAAGGAACCATTTCAAGCATTTGCCTGTGTGACGGAGGACAAAATCATGTTTGTCTCTGGTATGTCAAGCATACTATTAGCTGACCATTCACATTCTATTTCAATACAGATTTTATTTTAAAACAAACTATTGGTTAATGAAAATGTAGAAAGAAAAGTAGACCAATGGAGTGACCGGGAATCGAAGCCGGGTCCTCCAATTGCACGTTGCATTGCAGTGGTGATTTACCATTGAACTGTTGCTTCAAGGGCCGATTTCTCCTGCACATTGGATATTCCTTTAACCTGGAATTCCAGAAAGATTCCACAGTTAAAAATCTTCCCATAAAGGGTAGTGACTTGACATTGTATATATAAGCAGTGATTGAGTAGTTCAGGTGAGGTCAGAGGAACATCAAATATGCGGAGGAGTCGGTCGTTGGGACGATAATTCAATGATAGGGGTGACGTAGTATGCAAGGGTGGCCCGGTTTCGATTCTTGATCGCTCCAGTGAATTACGTTTCGCTGCATGTTCAGCATGTATTACACTGAAAAAACTGTTAAATGTATAATTATCAGCAGTTGCCCATGTACGTACAAGTATATTCATTTCTTCTGACAGAATCGTGTTTTCTTATGAAGTGCTAGTAGTTATTTTGAGTTAATAATGTTGTTTATTTGACAATACAAATGATAAAAATCGAAACATAGTTTATTAAATTACGGCCCGGATACTCATGGGCTTAAATTATCAAAATTATGTAATAATGTGTTCAAAAATGTAAAAAAAAAGTGCTTAAAATAATGTGTTTAAAATGAAGAAAAAGTGACAACCTACATTTAAATCTACTAACCACACCTAAAATAATATACTACGTACTGCAATTAGTGTTATGTGAAAGACAGTGCTATTAATTGTTTATATCCATACGCTCATAGGTGAGAAAAACTAAAAGATACATCAAATTTGGTACTTTGAAATATATTACAAATAATGCTTAATAGTGTCTGCATATGCTATCCATTACATGAAACTGAAACAAGAATAAACTGTTACTGCTACTTACAAGCATGTAGTTTTATTTATTTAACAATTTCCAGCTACAGTCCAATTTAAGCCATTTTAGACCAAACAACAAGGGGAAAATTTTTAGAAAGGAACCGAGCCTGGGCTTATTGAAAGTACAATTATCCTTGTATGACTGAGGGAAGACCAGGGAAATCTCAGTCAGATGGCCAGCACCGGGCATTGAACCCGGGTCTTTCCAATTACAAGGCGGATTACTACTTCCTGGCATCACATTGTAGAGCATTTTTCATTTTCAGATTTACAAATAGAAAAATAAGATAAAATGAAGTGTATGGGCGGTAACAGCACTATGGCTCACGCCCGTCCCGATGCAAAAAGAAAGGAATGTTGATTGTCAGGTCGAACAGTTTTATAACGCGATAAAGCTTCTTTCTGCATCACACGATGTTATCACCGCCAATTTGAACTTCGATAAACAATTACTTTTTTTTTTTTAAACGCAACGGCGAGGATTTATTTGCATATATCAAAATTGTATGCAAAATTTGAAACAATCGATGCTGAAATTTAAACATAGAAAAAATACAACACATTACGGTAAACGTTAAATTCCACTCAGTATCATTTTCAAATCAATATATTTACTTATAATCATTAAACATAAATTGTATGCAGGGGAAAATACATTAAAATGTGTATTTAAGTATAAAATGTGCGAACAAAGAGCCCATAACTGATCACAATCACTCACAGTTCGCCCACCAATATACATGCGAATACATTCCAACAATTTAAAAAATATTAATTAAATTATTGGCTGGGCTCCATGAATATAACTCCACTAGAAGGTCCATCAAATATATTTTACACTGATATACAAATTCAAAGACTAACTTGCCTTTCTGACCGCCTCTGTATAGGAGTTAAAGTTTCTTTTGTTAAAATCATTTATGTTAAATCCAGCGAAGTTTCTATGTTGTATTATTATCATTGATGTTAAACAGAAGGAAGTTTAAAAATGGAGGAGTCTTTCGTTTTATCATCAGCACTGATGTAAAAGGTAGAAATATAAATTTGTTTTATCGTCATCTTGCTTAAAAATAAGGCTTCTGAAGGGAGAAATACATTATTTTTACTTAAAGTCACTTTGAAGTATTATTTCTAAAAGAAGAGCACAGCATAATGCAACATTAAATCTCAATAAAAAATATCTTGTTCAGAAGCAAAACAAAATTAATTCAACTATGACGTATTCATCTTTAGCGATGTCTACAAAAATTGAGCTGAGCGAGTTGACGTTTATAGTGTGAAAAAGATTATTTTGCCGGAAGTAAGAATGTCGTCGCAGAAACAAATTAATTTTAATGAGAGTAATTTACATCAAAGTAAACAGGTAATGTGTAAGGTGGGTGAAGGAAAACAGCCTTATAGGTTGCCAGCGTTGAAATATATTTTCGGAGCAGGGGACAGGGACTCTTTACCTCCTAAGATGCCTTACGTTTCCTTAAGCATGTAAGGTTTTACTACCTTAAATATAATTTCTTTACTCCAAGTCCATAGCGCTATTGGAATGCGAATTATTGAAATTTAATTATTTCCCAAGATGGCGGAGTGTACTTTCTGAGGTCACATTCCCCCCCCCCCCATTCTGAATGTAGTTTCTTTTTACCAATACAATTATGAGCAAGACAACGTTTATTTCACATTACTTCGACCATTAGATTCCGAAATATTCAAATGTAAATATATTTCAAGATGGTTACCACTGACCAGAAAGTATATGACGTCACATGGTTGCCAATTATGAACATAGATCCATAAAGTTCGCGGTGCCATTCTGAACTATACGACTTTTTTTATTCCATCTCGATACGATTACTAAAATGCGATACATTTAAATGTAGTTATTTCGCAAGATGACGACTTGTACTTTGTGACGTCATATCTTTTTGCTATTCTGATTGTGCTTTCTACTTTCGGATGTAATCTCCTGAGTAAGGCATCGTTTATTTTAACTTCGTACAACAATTAGAAGGTGAGATATTAAAATAAGTGGGAACGCGGTGACTAAGTAACGTCACGTGATTTTGCTATGGAGAACTAAAGGCTTGACGCCATATCCGGTTGGTTGCCATGGCAGCGGCGGGGGTCAAGTCTAAGCAACAGTGAACAGTCAAGTAAGTTTGATGGTAGGAACGTAGACAGTAGCTTGTGGAAGTAATGGCTGATTTTTTTTTCTGGTTTTCATCCATTGAAAGCGACACGTCTCTCTCTCATTGTAACGTTTGCAATCTGGTACGAAGCACATACCCATGGTGAATTATTATTTTCGAAGAAACTACATAAATCAACCACTTTTGTTTAGACTTGAACATGGCGGGTTACCATGACAACCAACCGGATCTGACGGAAGACTTTTGTGGTCTATTGCCCCTGAACGCCTTACCGTTGGTTATAGACGCAATGTGGTAGCGGACCTGCGGACCCTACACCTTTGCTTATAAATGCAAAATAACAGAGGGACTTCGGTTATAAAGCAATATGATACACTTCCAAATTGATTTCCAGATATTTCACCATCGATTTGTGCGGAACATTACAATGTTGATAAGACAATGGTTGTGGTCGGCAGTTTCTTCGTTTGCTATAAATCACTGCAGTATGTTTTTTTCTCCATTATCTGTAATCTCCATCGCCCTACCCATGTTCATATGCAGTTAATTGACTTCTTATCCAAAGCAAAATGGGAGGTGACTGCTGCAAGCGATGCATTATCGTCTGTATATGTGGATGGGCAGTAACGATGTTGTATAAGCTCATCTGCTGTGTATGTCGCGTATAAGTGACAGTAGCGCTCCTTGAGGGTCTCTGTTTTTATAGGTTTTGAATTTGGGCGACAACCAAAATGTGATACGAAAAGTAGTCCAACCTATCATGTAGAATATGAGGCGTTCGATATAAAATCATCGAATCCTTGCTGTATATACTTACAGACCTGTTATTCAAGCGTCTTTGATATATTCAGAAAAGCACCAAAGAGCATATTGCCTAGGATTGTATGCTGTACGAATTAAGATGCGATCTATGCTATATTCTTGTGAGACGCACTCGTTTAAATAATTTGCTAATAAGTTTAATGGTGTGTAATCCGCGTGTAGGGCATTTCACTGGCTTTAGGGTAGTATTTTACTCACGCTTCCTTCCATACCTCAGGAAAGTAACTTTGTTTTATTTTAAATGCCATAGGTAAGTTAGGGAAAGTAGTAATATTTCGTGTAGAGAGACAAATCAATTATTTTTCAAAGTAACCAATTCCTAAACGTAAAATCCATGTATTTAATACTTATCGTCCAAATAATCTTTTGTAAGTAAATTCCTAAAATTTCCTGACATGCGAATTCTAGTTTACACGTTAGTGATTTGAAACTAACAGCTTAATAGTTATTGATAACTATAAGAATGAAGTCAAATAATATGACTAGGCTGCAGCGTAAAAGTAAGATTATAATGATTTGCTAGTAGAATGTAAAGTATTCTTAATTACCTTAACTTTTTACTGCCATCTATCCACAATAGTTTTCATAAGTGGGATGATGTCACTGCCGATAACGTTTATATAGACTAAACAAAATGTCATTTTACTTACAGAAATTTACAATATGTTTACCAAGCCTTTTTAAAATTACCCAGCAAAGTTGAAAACAAAAGTAATTACTAATAAGTACAAACAAACAAATTTAGAGTTCTTTGACAAAAAGAATAAGATAAAAACCATGACCTCGGCAGGAACCAAACTCCAGTCTCACGACCATCGATCTGATTGCGCCAAACAGCGAGATGGAAACCAACGCTTAAGCAACGTTATTTATTTTTAATAAGTTAGTTGGGCAGAACGCTAACAGATAACACCATGCTAATTTCGCACTGGTTGCTTCCACGCTGCGGAATTTGTGGATATTAGGTAAAAACAATGAACCAGTTTCAATCAAGTTTGCCGTCTAAGCTTCAACTATTGCTAGCTAACAAGGGAAGTATCCGAGTGGGTACTCAAAAATGGAATATGTGTGCAGTGCATTTCATATATGTAGTTAGTGCACCTTAAATATCAGAAAAGAAACCCTTGATTTTTGGAGAACAGACATAGTTATACGACTTGAAATTCTAGCTTAACTGGAGAATCGAAAGATATGTAGTCAGCCGATCTCATTTTTTTGCTTTGTGGTCTTAACTTATATATTATTTAAACATGTACATTGTTGAATAAAACGTACGTCAAAGGGATCCTTTTATTGTTTTACAGTCAACTTCATGTTCAGCGTGGACTATTTGTCAACAGATGGATGATTTTGTATGTGTTGTTAAGGTGAACTGATATTTTGGAAACGGCTGGCATTACGAACGGTTAAAATTACGATATGAGTTCCAATGTGGTATCTACATTAATACGCAAGAGGTCAGTATGTTACTTGTGCTATTAAACGCATTGTATTGTATGCTATTCATCACTAACTTGGTTAGATTGGGAGGTAAAAGTATCTTTGCTATTGAACAGGGGCGGCGTTAATATTAGACCAACTGGACAGCCACATAGGGCGTATAGGGCCCAAAAGGATCACATATTCCACTAATCTAGTTGATGAATTAGTGTGAATAATGAGTTATGTTAAATACATTGTGTATTGTATTTTTCCACAATATCTTTAATCCTAGACTTGTTTTTATTCTATTCTTTGGTAGATCCTACAAAGCAATAAATTTTTGATGCACGTTTCCTGACTTTGCATGGTTAAATAAATTGTGGCGTTCTCATTGGTTGTGAATTTAATTTACTATTGTCGCCAGTTTACTTAAAATTATAACCTGATAATTTAATATCAAAACATTAAATTATGTTTAGTTAGTATTTCCTATCGCAAGTCTTCCTCATCAACTTTATATCTTAGTATAATTTAATCTATGTTGTTGATGCTAATGTATTAAAGTATTTATGCTATGGTAAAAAGTGGGTTAACTTGCTCAGGATAGAATCGAATAGCGAACGTTTGTTACGGCTGAAACGAACGTGCAAGTTCCGTAAGCCATAGAGTTAATCCTAGAGTATTAATACATATAAGGACTTAAAATTGGTGATTAAAAATCGCAGCATAATTCAAATATAAGCTTTGACACAGACTATTGAACCATAAATGATGCAAATTTGTCCAGCAAGCCAGACGACGTCGGCATTTGGTCGACGAAGGCAGGGCCGACGTCGGATTTTGAAAACCTCGACGAGGAACCTTGTTGGACGAAGAACAACAAGTCAAAGTGATTTATATGGACTTTGAGAAAGCGTTTGATAGAGTTGATCATAAGTATTACTGGAAAAATAATAATTATAACTTTTCCTCAACCTTGATTAAGTTCATTTGCTCCTATCCAGCAAATCTCAATCTGTTGTTTTTAAAGTGTTTAATGAATATATTGCAGGGGCTCCATAGTCTAGTGGTTAGACTCATGTCCGTTCAATTCCCGGCTGGAGTTCCACTTTTCGGCGTCCACCCAGCGTGCGTCGTGAGGCAAACTGGGAAGTCACGTCAATAAAGACGTGACGGCCACACTCGGTCTAGAAATACCCTGATACGCCAGTTCGTGCGCGCAGTGCTGACCACATAGCCGTCACTCAGGTGCACGCAGTTCCACCAATCGGGGACAGATGGCGTTGGGGTAGACTCACGGCCTATCGACCTGTCACGTCAGTGGTTATTATTATTATTATTAATGAATATATTGCACTCTTAGGAGTTCCATAAGGTTCCAACCTAGAACCTTTCCAATTCCTCTTGTTTCCGATGTAAGTAAAGAGCCTGGTATCACGTTTGATACAAAACTAACATTTAAGAACTGCATTACAAATATAATTAATGAAGCTTGTACATTATTAGAATTTATGATTAAAACGGAAACTTAAAAAATTACATCTTTTTCAACTTGAAGATAATGTTCAATGCTTATGTGTGCTTCAAGACAGAATATGCTTATGCCAACAATTAGATAAAGTACAATCTTAAATTACATTTCTTAAATTTCTGAACTATAAAAGAAACTCTGAATTATCCTAATATTATGGAAGTTACATCACGAGTATGAATATTTAAACTTGGTTATTTATTAATGTTCCATATTTTAGATTATTGTCACCATTAGGAGTACAATCAATATACAGAATTGTATTTACAATGGTATGAATTTGTTTAACATTCATGGTATGAAAATCAATTTCCCTTACTCTTTTACTTATGTCATTATAGGTTGCGCTCATTCTCCAAGTTGGTGACTTTTGCATAATATTTGTTCGCAGTTTTTGATAACGAAAGAATCCTGAATTTTTTTGTTCTGGTTTTGGTTGATGGGATATGTATCTGAAAGTTTGAGAGCAGATTTATACAATCTATTCTATTTGTAAACACTTTGTAAAGAAAAATGATTTGATGAAGATTACGTCTGTTCCCAAGACTCATCATGTTAAAGTTTGTATTTAATATTTTTTTGCTATCAGTTCTCGGATAAACGCATGTTTCTTTGTATACCAGGAATCTTAGGAATTTTGCTTGGATTTTTTCCAGCTTGTCTGAGCTATGTCCAGTACTTGGATTCCAGATAATGGAAGCGTATTCAATTTTTGATCTTACATATGTCTGAAATAGACGCATGAGAGTTTCTGTCTTCCTGAAATCCTTTCCCATTCTTATTATTAATCCCAGATTTCTATACGCTTCGTTAACAACTTTGTCTACATGAACGTCAAAAAGCAATTTGGAATCAAATATTATACCTGGATCCTTTATAGTTTCGGGGTATGGTAGAGGCGTGTGATTAATTTTATATTTGAAATGCACGGCTGTCTGACATCTTGTGAATGACATTACATTACATTTGTTGACATTAATTTCAAGTGAGTTATTGTTACACCACTGGAATATTTCGTTTATGTCAAGTTGTAGATTTTCACAATCGTTCAATGAGCAGAGTAAAGTTTTAGTAGAGTAAATTTTGTAATAACTCAAGATATTTGTAATATCGCTTGACGAAGAGTATTTTCAGATCCAAAAATGTCAATATTTGAACCAAGATTATTATACACAGTTACTA
>JAGDQP010020771.1:0-32738 GCA_022664845.1 Lepisma saccharinum | reverse complement strand
ATCATAAAGTATGAGTTTGTGAGCAATTAATGTTGCACCAGAAGATTCTGCTTGAGTTAGCACCACTTTAATTTTCCATAAATTTAGAAGGACAGACAAATCCGTGACTTTCTCCACTTTTTCGTTGTAAACTTCTTAAACTGTTCCGTAACTTTTACTACTTTTTTCCACTTTCTTTACTGATTTTTAGATTGAGATTTTCTGTTGGGTGTTACTTTATGATTCACAACCTTATGTTCAGACAGGTATTGTAACTTTGATACGTATAATTTTCTATAGGTAATTTTAGGTATGAATTCTCATATGTCATTTTTCACTAATTTGATTGTTTTTTGTTGTGAACTAATTAAGTTACAGTGTTGTAATGTCACTTTGATAGATAAAGATACTTGAAATTGGTATGCAAATGTACATAAGTGTTACGTTTTATCACCGCTTATTGTTGCTATATACTTCTATTTTTATATTATTATTATTATTATTATTATTATTATTATTATTATTAACATATAATTAAAGAAAAGGAAGCAATTTAGATTCTCTCTACCATAAGCTTTAATTAACACACATCTTTTGATCAGGTGATATGAATTCTCATGCGTTATTTATTATTATAATATTCGTGTTTTATTTTCATGGACCAGACAAATGATGAACCTTAATAGAATTCTACAAAAGTATGAGTTCATAAATACATTTTCAAAAATAATTTTATGATTGTTTTCATTTGTTTATCACATTGTTCATACTACTCCTTTCCTTAATTTGTTTATGGATTAATGTACATATATGTCTATCAATATGTTTGTGCCTGATGTGCTCTTATATCATACGCTTTTTTTATATTTGTTTAAAAGCTTTTGTGTTCCGTATATGAAGAACATTTTTCTAACACATATATTTACTAGTCATTGCAGCATTTACCATTGTAAGTCTAGTATAGTTTTTCAGTAATTTTGTAAGAAATAAATTGAATTTGGGAGAACTGTGTACTTAGTGAATAACCTTTATGTTTTAATTTTTATAATGTTCTTAGTACTTATTAATGTGGGTCTTTGGGTTATATAAACCTTACATATTTGTTGTGTTTCATAGAGGTTTATTTATTTATTTTTTAAATTATGTATCAGAAATATTATTTCTTTTGTAGGATTATATAATATGTTAATTGGACTAGTTTGTTTTGGGATTTTTAATTTGTATAACGCTTTCATTAGCGTTTCTCTATTATTATTTTTTTGTAATAAGAGCAATTTGTAAGTAAATGTTGTATATTTTGAACTTCTTTTTGGCATTCGCAGAGAGGAGAGGTTAATATATGCATTTTATAAAAGTGATCGTTTAGTTTAGTGTGGCTAGTTCTAGCTCTCATAGTGGTTATTAAAAGTTTTCTAGGAATATTAATATCCGTGAACCAAGGTTTTTTTATCTTCTTTATAAAACCATTTATATGTATTGTTTGATTTTTTAATATCAGATTTTAATTTCATTTTCCAACTGTCCGTAATTTCATTTTTTATGATAGTGAAGATGTCAGGCCAATAGATTCTGGTTGTTGTGGTATTAGGGAGATTTCTACTCGCTTTCGCATACACGTCATTATGCCCTGGTAATTTATCATGACTTGGAACGAATGTAAACTGTATGTCTTTTCCCATTTTTTTGTTTAAGTTAAGTAGTTCAATTATATCAAATATTAGTGGATGTGTTGCGTACATCTGTTTGTAACTTCTAGTTAATGATTGAAGTACACTTTGTGAGTCAATTAAGATTAAAATTTTCTTTTGTTGAAGAAGTAAACTATACCCTACCGCCTTATAGATAGCGAAACTTTACGCATAGTATATATTTAACATGGATTCAATTTTGTACTGGAGTGCATATTTTTTGCATTCGTCCCAAACAGCACAAGTCGTATCATCTTCATTTTTACTACCATCTGTATAAATAAAATAATAATTTTCCCATTTTGCACGATATTCTTAGAAATGTCTAAATTTCGTGATATGTATATTATCTATAGTTTCAACTGGACATGGTATTTTAAAAATACGATTTTTTGTAGGGGAATATATTTTATTTATGTATTTGCCATATTTGTTGTTTATTGAATTCCATATTGTTATTTTGTTGTGGGAATCTCCTTTTAAATTATTTATATCTTGTATATTTTTATTAAATTGAACATTAAAAGGATGTAATCTATTATATTTGACTTAACAAAGCAACTTGGAAGCTTGCTTTAGTCTACGTGTTTTAAAATCTGTAATATGTGATTCTGCATATGTGGCTAAAATACGATTATTTTGCATTACACCCAGAGCAATTCGGATAGCTTTTCTTTCGAAAATTTTGAGTTGATCAATACTTTTTTTGTTGATGATGGGGAAGATACAATCATTTTCTCACCAAATATATAGAGGTCGTTCTTTCATAAACCACTAATCGTCCGCCATCTTCTGTTAAATTCAATCCTAACACTGCAAAATAATTCTCTAAATTCTATTAAAAACACTGAAAAGTTTAATTCTAGCAAACTGAGAGTTCATTCTTGCTCTTAGGGTCGGATAGCAATTTTTCAGCTCTGAATGTATTACTGTAACGTTTCACCTCACACTTCGGAATCGTCGTCACTCTTTAAGAATCGTTCCTACATTCTGATAACAACAGAACTGCTCACATTTAATCATGTAGTCGTTTCATAATCTGACTGCCCGTTCTGCATTATGCATATCTCTTGAACGCAGAGATTCACTTTTATATTTAGTATAAGACTAGACAACATGTAAGTGACGATGTAAAAGAAGGACCATCAGAGATAGGAGAAAACACCAAAGTACGTATCCGGACTAATGCCACTCGAAGTGTCACATGTCCACGGCAAGATAACCAGAAACCTATCCTCAGTTTCGAACACTTGACTTTAATTTTATACTACTGTCATGACAGAAATAATGGTTTTATATTTACTTGATGGTGAACACGATATTCTTTGTGAAGTAAAGTAATTGCAGTAGAAGCTAGCATGATTACAAGCAATAATACTAATATTTATAACTGTAATTCCTTCGGTAATACTTCGTATTCTTTTCTGAAAGAGTGATAACTTTTTGAGCTGCCTGATATGTAGTCATAATCAGTGTAACATAATTTGTTTGATTCCTTTCAGATTGCAGGCACTATTCTAACATACTTAGTGGTTTTGATCCAGTTGAAAATATCCAACAAAACTGGTACCAGTTTGGAATCCATAGGGAATATCACCGAACATTGAAAACTAGAGTTCGGAATGTCCGGATGTTGTTGTACATTTTAGTCACTAAATCTCTGTGTTGATGTTAGTAGATGTTATAGAGTCTTCATGTATCAAAATTGTAATTGTGTTACCGTACTACACTAAATCTTTAGTGGTAATATAATGATATAGTAAATTATGCCACACCTAGATATTACCATCGTTTTAGCATTTGCACATCAATAGCATCATTAAAAGGTAACGTTTACTATTCTTCTTTTGGTAAATTACTTTCTTCATAACACCTCCACAAATTCACAGCAAATACAGATATGAAGAGGTGAAATATTCTTTACCTTTTTAAACATTCAAAATATAAAATGTATCATTTACTTGTTAGTTTCACGTGCACAGCAGCTGTTCAAAATACACATAAATATTAGTAGCCGCTTGATCCGAATCTCCCAGCTACCGACCAGTGTTTCCCATTATACTACCACAGCCACTGGTTAATATGGGGTGGATGTTGGATTCCTCCGAATGCAATCTTGAGGTATGAAAATTAATAGTTAGAGTGGCTGTTCTATAATTTGTTGGCAAACATTTTTGTGATTCCAGAGCTCTCCAGTGCCTCTGTACTTGCTTAGGAATACCAGAGATTGAAGTAACAGTCATATACGAACGGATTTGCAAAATTGTCAAAATTAATCAACAATTTCTTAATCTTCTGAGTAATCTTCGAGAATAGTAGGACAAAGCCTCACGCAGTGCCATTTTCCGATCGAAGCTCTTAGTTGGTGTGTGTTCTAGTTCTGAATTGAAGTGGATGTCTCAATTGCAGATATTTTAAGGGTAACCTAAATGGTAATTGCTGATCTTTGAAGTCATCACGACACGTCAACATGCTGTGACAATGCCACGTTCCACGTGATGGCAACGTCGCAATCACAACAAGACACTTGTTCTCTTTTTGCAGAATGGTTGTGCCAGAGGTCTGAGTTTAAATGAGTAAATAAATGTTTATTAATACAGAAATGTCGTTAAAAAAATTCCAACACTTCACAGCATATTTCTTATTGTTAGCAATACATTACAGGGCAAGAAATGTTTGGAAAATGAACATGACTTGTTGTCGCTGTTTGTCTTAAAGAACAAGTGATGTATTCATCTCGGATACATGAATCCATATTTATGAATAGTTTAACAGTGCCTTGGGGAAACTCCGTTAGAATCAATTGGTGCAAAATGGATGCATCAGCAAGAAAGAAGCTGATATGCAGTGATTAATGCTTAGCCCATCAACTTAATATAATACTTCTTACAACGGAAGTACCCAAGCTCGAACGGTCAGATCAGATTTAATACATGTGTACTGTATAATATAAATCGTTGGTCACAGAAACAATTGTTGGAGCCACTCCTATGTAAACTCTGCAGTAGTTTACTAAAGCCATTTGACGGTAGCGTGTGGGATCTACACTATGTAGTAAATCTTACACCGAAGAAACTAGTCGCTTGGAGTGCTCGTTTGTATGTTAGAATGGAGAAATGATCAGGATAATTAATCCCATGAGGGTTTTGAGAATAGAGCCAAAGCTGTGACGTGCTGAATATGAAAATAAAACGGATTAAAAAACCTGGAGTGCATTATGTTATGCAACCCAAGAATGAAGAAATAGAAAGGAGATGGCCCAGAAATGCAAGAAGTTACGCTGGATATGTATAGTTTGTATATTGATTGTGAAGTACAGAAATAACCCTGAAGTTGGTTGTACAGGGCCTTCATCTCCAGAGAAACAGGAAACTTCCACTGAAGCTTTGATATAAAACTGTTGAATATTATTCAGTTCAACTTTGCTTAACCACTTGATTGAAATATCACAATTGTAACATGATGACTGAATAGTTGTGCAATGTTCAAAGGTCTCTTCTACTTAGATGCACAATTTTACGAGTAGATGGAATTTACTCTCATTTTTTCTATGCTCATCGATTTATATTCCACACATGTTTTCAATAGGATCTGAGTGTTTATGGATTAATGTCTCATCTAGAACTGTCAGCCATCTTCTAGGACGATTGTTGATAATAGTTCAATTTTAGAGAGGGTGAAAACACGTATAAAATGTATGTTGTAAATAGTACAGCCATTGACTTATTAACTGACTCGCACTTTCCATACAACATAAGTACCCTTTAGTGATAGCTGTATAATTCTGTGTTGTCTTATTCTACATACTTATTCTTAACTAATGCCTGTTTGAATGGAATTTAGGATTATTGTCCTCCATGTGCTGTTGTCTCAACATATAAAGTAAGTGTATCATCTTCATTATATGTGAGTAAATGAATTTTCATTCTTTACTAAATAGAGTTAATAAATAAAGTTACAAATTAATCCAATCTATTTTTCTAAACTACTAAGAAGATACAATACCTATTAAAGCGTTATTTTACATGATTATAACATAAATAACCACGGGCGTTACAGACCGAAAGGTCCTGAGCCTGCCCCAACGCCATCTGTCCGCTCGTACTGGAACTGCGTCCAACTGAGTGACGGTAGTGTGGTCAGTACTTCGCGTCACCTGGCCACGAGCAGGCGTATTAGGGGCTTTCTAGACCAAGTGGCCTTCACGTATTTATTCACGTGACTCGCCAGTTTGCCTCACGACGCTGGGTGGCCAATAAATGGGACTCCAGCCGGTAATTGAACCCGGGACCACGCGGACATGAGTCCAACGCTCTAACAACTAGATTATGGAGTCCCCATTTCTTTTACATGTTAAAAGAACATAAATGCTAAACCAGCTATGTCCATTTTTGAGGGGAGAAATGTTATCGCTACCACTGTCTTAATAAAGGTGCTCTACAAATTATAAAAACTAGAATATTTTCTGCAGAAATTTTTGTAAACCATGGTTTACAGGATGAAAGAAATTTACATTAATGCAAAGAAATTACATATAAAGGTCTATTTTATGCAAAATAAGTTATATCCATGTTTTACAATTATTTTTATTTACATCTGCACAGTGTGTGGCGCGTAATTTTTGTTATATATGTCTTTACATATGTCATAACGGATGTGAATAGAGAGATGATGTAAGTTAGTTGAATTGGAAGAGAAATGGAAAATACTGTTTCTGTTGACATGGTAACAGTTAAAGGAAGAAACGTTGGTTCCGGAAAGAAACAGTGTAATGAAATATATCAAGAAAGAAAATGCAAGGAAAAATAACCCATTTGATTATTTTAATTGATTGGAAGTCGTAATCTTGCAAACATGTTGTGAATAATGAAAAATGACCCGTGTTTCAATGTTTATTGTTTACTTTACAAGACATTCGCTCTCAGGAATCTATTCTTCGTCCAGAGCAATACCACACTATATTCAGGTAACATTTTGACTACGTTCAATTAGTCCAAAGAATGACCAGTTAATGAACTAAATTACAGATATTTAAAGAAATACAAACTGTTGAATGCCGTTCAAACAGCAAAAAGGATTAATGTTATGAAAGAGAAACTGCACAACAAAATGTTAATAAAAGTTTTCAGTCGAACCGTTTCCCTTGAGTGAGAATTGTTCTTCTGTTTAACTTCCTAAATAAGTATGCGGTCATTTGTTCGTGCTCCTGCAGTAACAAAACCTTCGTGGCCCATGTCAGAGCCCAAAGCAAGAGATATTCATATGTATTTATGTTTTGAAAGGATTGAACTAAATGTCAGGAAAGATCTAACAGCTGTCTTCTGAAGAGAGCTACAATAGTCATCAATTAAATGGCTTAGTTGAAAAAGGAACACATTCCATTTACGGCAATTTTCAGGGCTAAGAAGAAACAACTATTTCCTGTCAAAATTATCAATTGAATTGAAATTTTATTGGTAAGAAATTATATCAGAAGCAGCTATGAGTATGGTTCAAGCTTCTCTGAGTAAAATATCAATCCATTAATATTTTTAGAACTGAATGTATTGGCTGGTTTTTCACACATTTCGGAATGAGTACCTTTCTCAACTCACCCATTCACTTAGAGAAGATCGAGGACTGTAATTGCATTGATGTTGAACTCCATGTAGAACATTTGTAGAAAGTGGCAAAATCAGCAGATTGGTTTGAGAATGGCAATGTAGAGCTGGCAACGTAGAGCAACTACTTAACACAAAATGTACCAAAACTAAGTATTTTGTTACCATAGTCTTGTGACAATATATATGAAAGAATCAAGTATATGTTTCGAATTCATGGCCGTGTTTTTCATAATCTGACATAACTAATTTAAATGTAATATTATATACTTTCGTAAGGATTAAGTACAAAACCAGTAATATACAGAGTTTTACGCACATAAATTTATATCCATTTTGAAAATTCAAATAAATTAATGACGGAAGAGTACTGAAGGGAAGAAGTTACTCCCCAACCTTCGTAGTATACATAGGTTTGAATAAAAAAACCTTCCTTGTGAAATAAACTTTAAATATATTATGTGGGACATTTCCCTCATTTATGAAAAAACAAAATCTGAGGGCATCAATTGTTATGCATTCCAGCTCTTCCATTGTTTAGTCCAAACTCCATAAATATGAAGATATAGGCAAAAACTTCCTAGTTTTCAAATCTAGGGAAAACCATGAATATCTTAGAAATAGTGATAAAAGTTTTAGATTGTCAAGATTTTCCATTATTTTAAAAACGAATTGCAAAAAATAAAATATATACATTTATTGTTAATGTTTCTTTCTGTCCTTTAATTTCTTGTGATATGTCAATAATTTTGCAGAAGCTCTGTAGTCATAAAACTTTACTAATGTTTTAGAAAATAATGACACGTACTCAGTAATGATAATATCTCAATTTCACACTTTTCTGAACAAGGGCGCTGTTGGAAATGGACTACATATTTTTTATATGTTGAACTAAAAGTGCCCCTTTGTTTACTCATTTATTTCTGTAGAGTTGGTTTCTTGATGAGAATGAGTTTCACAGGAACACTTTCCAGAAGTTTTACTTGAAATCTGGAACTGAATCAAAATAACCAGATATGTTGTTACAGCGCCAGCAATCTGGAATGAAAAACACAAAAGAATAGACCAATTAATAATGCTTCAATCCAAGACTGTTAATACATAAAGTTCCCAGTTTTGTAAAACAAAATTGACACATCTCTGTTCACAGCTTAAAACGTATTCTTCAACTATTTTCCAACATGGTCACTTTCAATATCACGGCTTGTATTGCAATGAAACACGACTTTTCCTCCCAAAACATTCGTAGTCTAAAGTATACCGTAAGCTATAGGTAATTTACTTATTCATAACACAACACAACAGGCAATATAACCTATTACAACGTTGTTGATTATCAGGGCTGTAGTCGATGGTATACCCTCTGATTAACATTACACATTAGCGTATACCTTCTGCCAATGGAAACATGAATCAAAATTAATGGAAACATGGTCTCCGCTTAAAGATTGATAAACTTAGCGTATATCCTGTGAAAGTTCTGGGACTACAGCACGGGTTAGGGATACAGGTTAGGGATACAAAACAATATATTATATTACTTTACCTAAAGTCATTTTCAATTATTTTTTCGGACTTTCCGAACACATTTAAACTTTCGATTTTCGAATTCAATTTCGTTGTATAAGATTCTCATCCCAAATATCAGATTTGCATAGAATCTCAGTCCTTGCTTTCAGCTAGCAGACTGTTCTGCTGCTGCTTAATCTTGTTCTCGAGTTTCGAACTCAAATGGATTCTTTCGAGTTGTCAAAATACTATAAACTCTATTAGATATTAGTCTGTACACGTGTAAGGTGGGTGTCCGTGTTGTGGCCATGTTCCTGATATGGTCATCCTCCATATTGTGAGTAAGCTAGCCAAAAAATCCACTATATGGCATCAGTATCCAGGGGGTCTGGTAGTGTGTCACATGATCATTTCCCGACTAAGCAGGTTGATCAATATGTCGGCAGTAGCTTCTTTTTGTTTTCGTGTTACCTCTTATTGTTTTTCACTGGTAAGTCCTCTTGGTTTTATGGATGTTTCTCAAAGACTTTTTCATGGCAACCATCGTACTGTATTAAGTTTTTAATGCTCTTTATATTGGTGTTGTCATTGGTGATGTATCTTTTACGAGTTGTTCATAATCAAACGATTTTCGTAAAAGCTGATTTGCTCCTGATATGGCCACCTAGGCCATTGTCATTGATTCGTCATCATCATCTGATCCAGATGATCCTCATCACGTTGATACTCTGTGTATGGATACAGGTGACTATCCGACAGCCACTGAATCATCCAGCAGGAATCCATCTTCCATCTTTAGTAGAACTGCATTGATTATGAAACTGAAACAAAAAGCAATTTGTATTGTATGGAACATGCCACTGATATGCCCAATAGGTAGAATTTTGGAATTTCGTTTCTTTGGACCAATAAAACTATTTTCTTGGGGTATGATTTTCTTTTCTTTGAAAGTCCATTAACCCATGAAAAATGTTGAAAGAAATGGCTTTGATTTATTTCAAAATGGCGGCTAGAAAAATTCTCAAACCTTAGCATGGCCATATCAGGCACACCCACCTTATTAAATTTTGTCGGTCATACCAGGCATATGCCGGGTTGGTACTTACTGACTACCTTCTAACATCCCTTTCCCCAGCTTATCCCGGCCTCAGCATGTGATGCCTAAGGTCATACATAAATTCAAATTTAACCAATAATAAATCATTTATATTGTATTCATACTAAAGATAATTAAAATAGGCTGACAAGGCTTGAACTTGTCAATGCATTATAAAAAGCACACTATAAGCCTAACCGTTCGGTGTTCTATGATCAACGCTATTAAAATCATAATATTTTCTTTCAATGTATTCTTCCGACAAGAGTTAGGTGGTAGAGCATCCATAGGCTGAACCTCGCCCGCTTAAATAAAGTATGTTTCTATTCAATTCAATAAGCACCACAAGGCCAAGAGATACTCTCTACATGTTCTGCCAATCACGTCCCAGTTCACTTTCTAAAACTAAACAAATTCCCGAGACTAAAGAGTCAGCGACTGACGTGAAAAGATCTCAAGGAATAGAGATGCAAAGGACATTGATCCAAAAAGAGTTCAGTTTTTAAAATTTTCCGTTTATACTGTCATTTATGTTAACATAACATTGATACAAAATAACTTACAATCATTCATGTTTCTAACATTGAAAAATAAAATAGGCCACAAACACAGAAAGAAAATTGGGACGTCTTCTGAACCCCTACGCGACTACTTATCTTAAAATACGTGCACACATACTTAGGGGTTAACTTCCTGTACTAGGTGGCGAATTTCGAAGAAAGGGACCTACATTTTGTTTATAAATTGGGCTCCGAACCACGCAGTTCAATGGAATCCCCATAATCTAGTTTGGGTCCATCGCTACGATCATGCAAATCAGCAGAGCATGCATGATGTTGATGAACACATGATGGTCTCCCCGCACTAACAGGTTTCCTGATTTAGGTCACAGAGTTTACAATGTGGGTGTCTCCGGACGCAAAGTGTATTATCTTCTTGATTTTGTTCAACGTTTTCCTGCCATCACAGGAGATTATTACACTAGTATTGTATTCAAATTACGCAAAGCTATGAGGGGAGAAGGTATGAGCTTCTATAGCGTAGTGTTCTCTTTTAAGATAAATCTAATTTCTGTTCAGAAGTCATGCTGGTCACAAATAATTGAAACATCCACCCTATTCACCACACTTCACCCGTAGCGATTCATGTTCCCAGAACTAAATATGTTGTGAAACAGAAATAGAATATCACTATAGTTAAGAGACTGAGGATGTTGAAGATTCCTTAAGAAATAAAGGAAAATATTTACTTATACAGAAATTCAAATCTTGGAAATATGACCGCGCATAGAGCACTAGTTTTGAAGTTTTCTTTTCCGCAGCATCCCTCTGTGTTTACTATAGCAGGTTACATCTCATGTCCTAAATTCTCATATCATTCCCAAATGTAATTGCATTCAGTTTCTATCGCAGCCGTAAAAGATTACATACATAAAAGGAAAAGGACGTCTTAGATGTTCAACAAACTGGTATTTGTTACAAGAGGTTGCCTTGGTAAATGTGTCCACGTCAGGAGAGATTTTGGTAGTATGTTCATCTCAGGTCAGAGTACAGTCTCTTGATGAGCATATTTCAATTCATGCACTGTAAAAACTATACCTTTCAATAGTAGGTCAGACAATCTTTAAGAGGCAGTGCGAATCCAGGGTTGGGTTTAGAGGGGCGGTACTTTGCCTCTCAGTTCTTGGGAGGGAACAGATTAATAAAAAAACAATGGTATAATATGAATCCCTGTGCCCGTCACTGCCTCTGAAAAATAACCAGTATAATGTACCCACATTTAAAAAAAAATCAGTGACGGGCACAGGTATTCATATTTTACGATCGGTTTCTTTTATTAATCTGTTTCCTGCCAAGAACTGGGAGGCAAAGAACCGCCACTCTAAACCCACCCCTGGGTTTGCCACTACCTCTCAAAAATTGTGGGTACAAAATTGGCATTCAAATTGAGTACAAAGGTATAGTTTTTGCAGTGCGGTACTATTAGTCAATTACAGGGTACACAGGTTGAAAATCACTTGAAAAGAACGGTGAGACACAAGTAGTCGTTGGAACTCCTGGTAAATAATATTTTCTCATTAAGCTTCAGTACAGCTAGAATTGTCATTTACACTGAAACTAAATAATATTAAATTCAATTAAAAAACGAAACATAACACAGCAAGTAATATAAGAAATGTGATTGTAATACCCAAGATTAATAACCCACATATTTGCGATATTAAAGAGTGAAAAGTATGCGACTGGACCGGGATCGAACCCGGGACCTTTGGGTTACCGTCCAAAATCGCTACTAGCTGAAAGCGGGTTCGGTCCTAAGGTCCGGAGTTCGATCCCCGGTCCAGTAACATACTTTTCATTCTTTAATATCAATTGTACCTGTACCTACAGAGGCTTGATGTACTGAAAAAATCGGAAGTTGCCTCCATTTCAACTTTGGAAATCACATATTTGTATTTAACGCTTACCGAAAAGTATTTTCAGATCCCAAAATATATATATTTCTACCAAGATTATTTTACATAGTTACTAGTCTATAGAATAAGGAGCATACTTAACGTAAGCGTTGGACAATGACGCAAGTTTTTTTTGTGTGGTTTTCCACAAAGAGAAAACGGATGTAAAATTTAGATAATAAGTCTCCAGTTCTTAGCTTCCCGTTAAGTACCTTGTATAAGTACATCCTATCTGCGAGCTTGCGATGAGAAGAGGAAAACGTGAAGACCAAGAACAGATAATAACTTGGGTTTTCTTAAGCTACGTAGCGATGATTTTTCTTTCGTAAAAAAGTTGAGAACAGAATAAATGTGAGATAGATTAGAAATACTAGCCATGTTCTAAATTAGGGAGCAAAACCAATTCTACGGGAAATGAAGGTTTAGTAGAACAAATTTAAAGAATGAAGGTCCTTAATAAAAGTACACTGTAGAGAAGATCAAGTAAGTGCATAGAACTATTAGTTACAGAGGTCTCATAATCAACAAACAAACGTTTTTCGTCAAATCCCACTTCAAGATCCTTTTCACAGGAAACTTTAGCGATAGGATTATCTCCAATGAAATATGTAGTTCAGATAGAGGGATTAATTTTCAAGTTCCAGGCATTGCACCAATCAAAGAGACCAGAGATTGAGCTTTGGAGATCACCAAAATTTTGCAATGGTCTTTTTTCTCTCAGCAAACAGACTGTAAATAATTTAGAGTAGTCAGCAAACAGGAGAGTTTTTGTTTCAGATGACGAGAGATCATATGGGAGATCGTCCAAATATAGAAGGAAGAGAAGAGGGTCCAAAACACTAGTTTGAGGTACACCAGAGAGAACGGAAACAAAATTGGAAGAGGATTTAAAGAGAGCAACGCGTTATTCTCGGCCAGTGAGATAGTCTCGCATTAGTGAAAGGAAGTTACCATGGATATTAAATCGATGAGGTAATTTTAAAAGAGGAAGATTACAATGAATTTTATCAAAAGCTTTGCTTAGATCTATATAGATGGCATCAAGTTGTGTATTATTGGACAGGGATTAGGTAGCATCAGAGAGTAACAAGAACAGATTGGTAAGAGTGGAACTACCATTCAGAAAGCCATGTTGAGTAGGGTCTAGATAGGGTGAGAAAAAATAATAATGTATGTCTTTACAGATCAGAGAATAATGGTTTTGTATGAAGAAACATGGTTCTCATCTACAGATTTAAGAATGGGTACAATTTTAGCCTCCTTCCAAGAATAAGCGAACACACCTCCAACAAAACATCTATTTAGCAGACGGGAAAAGGTATTACGTAAAAAATAGTACTAATATTGTTCGAACCGGGAGAATCATTTAAAGGTAACGAAGAAACTTTTACTAAAGAGTGCATGCGAACAGATTTGTTGAAGCTGAGGATGACGAAAATGAGTGGATTGAACAGAGTAATTAATACAAAAGTATTCATTGAATAGATTCTTTTTTTCACCAACAGTTGTGGATGCATCATAAACTAACTCTGGCCGAATACGTGACTGGCATCTTCTAGAGCTTATAAGAGACCAAACTTTCTTAGGATTAGTTGATATTTCAGATGCTATGTCGTTAATATACCTTTAATACTTTGCCCATATCTTTGATATTTTGATATACCTTCGATGTAACTGTAATATTTTAGACATGGAGTGATTATACATTTATCAAATGTGGAGAACACATAATCAAAGATTATATTGCTCTTTGTGTTGAAAATGTCCAAGCCCAAGTTTAAAAGTTTCCGTAAACCAAGCCTTATTATTATTATTATTCTGGGAAAAGCAAAGATTAAATTCCATTCTAGTTGGAAAGCCCGAGGGCAAAAAGCTATTGAGAAGACCGAGACGTAGTTGGGAGGATAATATTAGAAGACATCTTCGGGAAGTAGGTATTCGTGATGAAAACTGGCTTGATCTTGTTCAATGAGCCTTGCTACTGAGGCGATGAAATGGCGTCTTTCGTCAGCCATCGAGTAAGCATTATTATTATTATTAGTGATCTTCGTTTCTCATTTCTGTACGAAATGGTTGATCTTAAACATCATTACGGACATGTCAAGTGGTAAGTCTACATTTCAGTTTTGTAGAAATCTTCTGACAATACGGCGTGTATCTAGTATAACGGATCTTTGAGTTGAGGATACCAAATGTTTGATTTTAGGGCTTGTAGTTGACCCACTGTTGAATTGGGGACATTGCCAGTTGTCAATATCCTCTTTATTTGTTTTATCTGGTCTGTTAGCTTTGCTTGTTTTGTCTATTATTATTAGTAGTAGTAGTAGAAGTAGAAGTAGAAGTAGTAGTAGTAGTAGTAGTAGTAGTAGTAGTAGTAGAAGTAGAAGTAGTAGTAGTAGAGTAATAATAGTAGTAGTAGTTTCTAAGCTGAAACTAGCAAGTGTTTGTCACTTTATTTTTTACTGAGAGTAAATATTGAGAGTTTTACCGCATACAGGAGAGTGAAGTCAAGTGGAAAGAAGCCAGAAGCGCTGAATTCTATTGTCCTGTACTGTAACTGAGTAGAAAACATCTGGATCTGAAATAGACAAGTTATTGCATAAGTGTTACCGAGTACAATTATTTGATATTTCTAACTAAACTTCATAGAAATTACTAGTTCATATAAACTTAACAAGATACAATATAAAATCAAACATATAGGCTACAAACTCGATATCAAAGTTGTTCAAATCACTCTTTTACTTACAAATAGCCAAAATACTAGTCTCCAATTATTCGTAATACTACAATAGCTAAATTATCAAAATTACGTGTTTAATCGAAATACTACTGAAAATTATTTTACCGTAAATCCTGTTAGTTAATAGAAAACAAGAGCTGCAGGATTTAGTGTGAATTAAAAATCAACAAAACAACTCAGAGGAAGTAATAGGATATTTGAACAATAAATAAAAATAAACTGTTTCTGATCAAAATTTTGTTTGTGTATTTTTACCCTTCTCCTCTGATCTCATTTTACCTCCTCAGCTTTAGTTCTACCCTTGAAGATGTTCGTGTGAAACGAATGCAAATAATAATAGAAAATCGTATACAGTAAAACCTCACTTGTAAGTTATTCTAATAAATGAGGATTCATAGTCAGTGTAATGATTGAAACTGTACATCAAGACCTAAAACAGCAGTATAATTTTCCAGAAAGAATTCAACAAGAAATTCTGCTGTATAAAACAACGAATGAATGAACGAAATTTGTATGTGTATCAATAATAAGTATTTGTTCCATTTCTTTACGAACGTCTATCCGTTTAAGAACTTATTGCTGCCTGGCGTACACTATCTCTTAACAGAAAGTAACGTACTAGGGCACAACGATTAAGTGATAAACTCTTGAGTTAGGAATACAGAGAAGTAGTTACCTCTTCTTTGATTGCGGGATCCAATTTTCGATTCTGAAGCTTGTGTAACATAACTCCAATCTGGTAAGCCTAGAGTGAATAAAATAATAACATAGCACATTGATTACCATAATCTTACCACATTTTTTAAAAATAAATGTTACTTCTAGAATTCAAATTGTAAATTCTATAAATTAAAAAAAAATGCTTAGTGTCTGACGTTGTGAATCAATACGGCACACTGTCATTGTTTCAAATTTTGGCTGTAAATATACCAAAGTAATCATAGTTGACCTCAATACAATTTGATAGTAAAACAAATTTTAAAACCATGAACTTACCAAGAAAACGGCCAATTAATAGTTTGAAGTTTTTCATACAAGAAAACAATGGTTTCAGATCAACAACTATTTTAATACAATGTTCCGTTTGTACTATGTCATGTCTGACATATATGGTTATTATATGAGATGATTATGGAATGAGACAATTATATATGATTATGTATGAGTGAACGCTCCGAATATGAGCCTAGCTTCAGCACTGTAACCGTCTGTGGTAGGTTACTTTGTATTTTGGTTGAATATGACGTAGATATATTCACACGAAGTCGCCATATTGATGTGAGAGCTGTATTGTAGCTCAAAACCAGATGCGTGCAATATCGTCTTTCTGGTTATGTATGTATTCAGTATAATTTGTGCCTATATCAAACGTGTGTATCAATGTTTATTGGAGGTACGTTTAGTGTGAAATTGTTTTACCAAAACCAGTTTTCGATTGACTATTTTTATAATTATAAATCCTCGTGGCCACGTAGCCTGTTAAGACATTTTGTCAATATTAGAAGTACTGTAATGAAACGATTTGATTTTATCATTTAAACTTACAAGAGTTATTTGTCACTCACGAGAAATAATAAAAGTAGATTCTATTTTCTTCAAATATCTACAAAAGGAAGATCTGTGATGCAAATTAATTTATTTGGATGCGGAAAACACCAGATCTATTCAATTTCTCTGTTACTAATATCATTGTTTTTCAACTCTACGTTGTATCTTCACCATTTTGCAATTAAATCATTTGTTCAATCAAGCCATGTTCATTTCTCTGTATTTCACAATACGAATACATTATGCTACGTGCCCATCGTAGCGGAACAAACCACGTAGCCCTTCAATTCACTTATTGGTCGGTAAATGGTGAAGGGGCGACATTATCTTGGCTATTTTCTATTCTTTATCAAATATTCTGACTGAATATTCTCACTCCCTTTAAGAGTCACAGAAGGAAGATTAAAAGGATAGAGTTCGTAACAGTACATTGCACCGTCACAGATCCTGGCTGGGAATAGCCAAACTGTAACAAGCACTAAAACCATCCAGGAATATAAATGGGGTCGCCAGGAGCCTAGAGTACCCACGCAACGCATCTAACTAAACTCTAGCTCCAAACATTTTCTACACCCCAGACGAGCGGCGCAAAAATGTCTTCCAGTTTTAAGAACATCTGGGAAAGAGGATTCCAGATCCTTGTGATTGCTGCTAAAAGACAGTAAAGCTGTACGAGGGAGGAAATACCGATAAGGAGACACCTCCAATCTTTTTAATTAGATAGTCAGTTCATATTCTGAAGGGGAATTCATAAAAGTCACGTCGTTATCCATTTAACATTATCCATGGGGATTACAATTCACGGCAATCACTGTGTTACCGAATTGAGTCAATAAGTACTGTGCTCAAACCAAGTGATTATTCAATGATATGCAGTGTGCGAGGGATTCCCGGGATTCCCGGGATTTCCCTCCCTTGCAAAGAATTTTCCCACCCTGAAAAAATTATACTTCATCCCTCCCAGGGATAAATTTCTTCCTCCTAGAAGGTGTTTCGATCAAGATTAGATAGAAAATGGGAACATTTTTATTTGGCAGAAGTTGAAACTATTTTCATGGAAGTGACAAGGGTATTATGAACTTTTACTAGGAGCTAAGAAGCCTATTGGAAGCCATTCCTTTTGTGATGTTTATGAAATAGCTTAATGTAAATGAGCTGGTGTGTTTTAGAAACCCCCATTTGGAAAATGGGACTGCGTGTTTTCCCTAGTTTCTTTCTTTCTTTCTTTGTCTCTCTCTTTGTCTCTCTCTCTCGCTCTCTCCACACACACACGCTCCTCCCATATATAAATACGCCCTAGCCGAGCTGGTCTACCGGTTTCCGTAAGATCACCGAAGTCAAGCAGCTCTGGGTCTGGTCAGCGCTTGGACGGGTGACAGTTGCAGTACTCCAGATGGTGTTGCCTGTGCGGCGTCCACCCAGCGTCGTGAGGCCAATTGGGGAGCTACCTGAATAAAGAGGTAGCGATCACAGTTGAGAGCTTCGGCTCTCCTCTCCCAACACGTCTGGTCAGCGTGGGAGCAGTAGACCATCTCCTCCCTCCGGGAGAGGTCTCATCCAGTAGTGGATTGAATATGGTTGTGAATTAATATATATTAAGTTCTCAGACTATAGATGATGAAATCTATTTTGTTGAGCTTTCAGTTATCAGTAGTACACATTTAACATTTTCATGCATGTAATTAACATTTTCATGCATCCTCTTTTAAAGAAAACTAACACAAATTGAAGTATCTCCCAATGCTAAAGTATTTTAATAAAGCGTTTAAAATTACACTGGCTGTGAATTATTATATATATATGGAATCCTGTTTCCTGTTGAAATCCGTGCTTACGTTCTATCACCCCTGGCTAAAATGTTTAATTCACACACTGGTGATATGAACTCTGTTCAGCTTGAAGGTCGTGTATAATCCAAGATCGTTGGGTCACCAGCAATTAAATAAATCGGTTTGAACAGAAATTTTACACAACCATGATTCTGAAAGTATATCCAATATTTTCAATTCTTTTATTCAAACAAGTGAGGAGGAGACCAGTCGATTCATGAGCTACCAGACTTCAGCAGCGAGCAACCTACTTAGATGACCAATGCTCAGTTGGAAACAAACATTCGAGGAGTCTTTTCCAGCCATTCCTCACCTTGAAAGTTGTCTACAGACTGACGACAGACGAACAAAGCGGGCGTAAAAGACTTTACAGAACTTTCTGCTCAAGCCTAAAAGCAAAGAAAACCATTGCCAAATGCCGATCTTGGTAGTCGGATGGTGTGAAGTGTCAGGTGAGTGTCTCCAAGGTTTTGGCTTCGGATTGTTATTGTCCTTGTGAAATATTTCTGAAAATAATGATTTAACACTAACTTTTGAAATGAAGTCTGTTGCTTTCATTGAACTAAATCTTATCTAAACTTGAATCAGAAACCGGCCTTCTTCACTCTCTCCGCTGAGTTAAGTTCTGCGTATAGATGCTTAAAACGTACAGCTATAGTTTTAAATGGAAATCGCCAACCGGATACTACAATCTAGAGTCTTTCGACTTTCTTCAAATGTCCGATATCTGTGTTAAGCGATAACTCTGCCATTCATATTTACATGTTTACTAGGGTGGGCCGATTTTTTTTTCAGATATTGGGGTTCGAGTTGTGCATTGGTACCAAATAAAGCCATGCCAAATATGGCAGTCCTACATCAATATTTAACCGGGCCCCTGGAACCCTAAAGGATCCAATTGTTTCTTGCAAAAAAGTAATACAAATATTATACCACTTTCAACATTTTGGGGTTCGAGTAGTTATGAAAAGTTGTGCATTGGTGTGAAATGAAGCCATGTCAAATATGGCCGGTTTTGGCAGTTAAATGTTTTTGGCCGTTTTCAAACTAAAATTTTAGCTGGATCCGGAGCGCGGCTAGATATTTTTTTTGATCCGGCTGTGTTTCGGGTGATAAAACAACTTAACATTCTATCACTTTTGCACGCTACTCAAATTCAACTTACTAACAATATTTTTTCTTCCGGGGGGGGGAAGGAACAGCCGATTTTTTTTTTCTTACCTAACTAACCGGGCCCCAGAGCCCGCGAAAATTTTAGTTTGAACTGGGCCACATTTCGCATCAATGAACAACTACCCAAAATTTTGAAACTGGTATATTTTTATTCCTTGTTTTGCAAAAACAATTGGATCCTTTAGGGTCCAGGGGACCGGCTAAATATTGTTTTAGGACGGCCATATTTGGCATGGCTTTATTTGGTACCAATGCACAACATTTAATGACAACTCAAACCCTAATATCTGAAAAAAAATCTGCTCTCCCTAATGTGTGCGCAGACCGCAACTCCACCAGAGAGTGAAAAAGTCCAGTTTATGAAAGAATTGATTGAATTATGCTTACCTCTTCCTTGATATTCATACACGGTATTGTCAGTAACAAGAATGTTACTACAAACCATAACACAGAGATAAACATTGAAGCCATTTCCACTTTTACTCTGAGAAGATAATCAAATTCCAGGATCATGTAAAATATGTATATGACTACTTCACAGAACTTATGGGTGATGATTACTAATAAACTCCAGCCGAATGCTTCGTTTAAGCTTTCGATCGAATCGCATAATAGCTCGTAAATCCCTCGGAGCTGCTCTACAGCTGTGGTTTTGAGAGGTACCCACCAAAATATTTTTCTAATTTTTAACTTCTCTTCAGCCGTTATATGTCCCTTGCAAGAAACGAATATTTTGACTGGATTTCCGTTTATGATATCCTTTTGGTCGTTCAAATATTCGGAAATTTTCTCCCTAACTTCTGAAAATTTTTGCTTTAGAATGGAACAGATCGCAAAAAAGAGTAATTCAACCGATAACTCAAGAAACGGTACAACCAAACATCCTACTGATTGTTGAGGATACATGTCTGAAAAGTTAATTGTGTCAAGAACCATTTTGGAACTTACAAGAAGGAGAAAACTTGTAACCACAATTACGCATTTCCTATACACTTTTACATGAGATTTCTTACTGGACTCTAGCATTTCGTCCAACCTATAAACTATTTGAAATGTAGAAAGGACTCCAAAGGATTGTTTGAAAGAGAGAACTGCAAGAAACACCCCAGCCAAAGTAATTAAAACCTCATCTGTATATCCAATTACAGAAACTAAGTTTACTTTCGAAAAATCTACGTCCATTGACAGAGATATTAGGAACCATAAACGGAAAGCTAGAAAAAATGAAAGTAGAAGAACAGAGTACCAGAACCACTTTCGAGATTTTACGAGTTGTCGTTGAGGGCCATTTGTAACAATAGAGCACTGTAAGAAACCCAAAAGTCGAGACAAATGAATAACAATTGAAATTGTCGAAAGAGTATCCATTGTCTGGGAGAATCGTTCACTTTTGTTTCTTTAGAGTTGAAGTGTAAGTTAAGTTCTTGAAATAAAATGGTTTCTGACGTGAGATTCTACGCTTGGAACTGAGTGGTTCAACTTCCACTAAAAGAAAAGAACAAGAAATCGAGAGAGAAATGCTCAATCAATGAGGGACGGTGAATAATATATCATCTCCTTCATAGAAGAAATCGATAGTTTCCTGTTAACAATGACATCATTTGGCTCCCTCCCCACATATTATTTCTATTAGTTTTAATTCCATTTCATAACGAGTGAACCTATCAATAAACTTGTTATGTTTACAGCTTTTTGTTTGAATTTGTTTTGACACCAAAACAGCCTTATTCTCATTACCAGTCTTCGATGAAAGTTTATTTTACGTTTGTAAATGACTTTAACAACAGTTCATGTGTCCGTTTTGTTGTGTTAGGTGATAACAATGAAAATCGAAAAAATTATATTTCATCAGTCATTAGTGTCATGCATTGCTTATTGATAATAAAGTCGACAGTTTCAATATAAGTGGACATTTTGTGTTGGACACAAATAACGAAACAATTCAGTGGGTGAAATATATTTATACTGCCAGGAAAATTGACCATTAATCAAAATTACACGCTACTATTACTACTGCAACAACTTCTACTTCAAATAAATATTGACCGAGGCGTCGTAGCTCAGTGGTAGAGTGTTGGTGTAGCATTCGGAAGGTCATGGGTTCAATCCCAGTTTTCCAGAGTTTTCGTCAGTCACTCTAGGCAAATGCAGGGATGGTACCTTCAACTTGGGTCCTGGCCGACACCTTCCAGCATCCTTTGCCCTCCCCTATCCCGGCCTGAAGTTTAGGTGCCTTAAAGCCATAAATAAAAATTAAAAATATAAAATTAATAATACTATTAAAATATGTAAAATATTATATTTTTTAAAATGGAATTTGTATTAGCAGTACATAAACAAGATTCAATACAGGGTATCCGTGAAATAACGGTGCAAACTTCTGGAGGTGATTATTACATCACAGCAAGAAAAAAGTTATTTTGAATAAATTCCGAAATCTCCTTAGTTTCAGATGTACAAGCTCTCGAAGTTTCTGAGGCATTAATGGCTTTAGTAGTGTCGTCTTAGTAAATCACACTCAAAGTTGTACCCAATACATCTGATTAGGTTATACTTTGTATTTATGATTGGCGAATATAGCTTAGAGGAGGATTTTATGTTAACCCTATTATACTTTTTTATTCCTTGAAAACAGAATTCTTAGGTGGCACAATCTGTCTATGCGGCACTTCCTCAATCAAGAAAAATACTTAAGTAGATGTACCGGGTACTACTTTGAGTATGATGGCATTTATGACGATGTCACCGTGACTTTGGGTGCCTGTTTCTCCGAAAGTATGCAAGTTGCTTCTTGTTTTCATATAAGTAATCACCTCCAGAAGTTTGTACCACTATTTCAGGGACACCTGTGTATGTAAATGAGATACTATTCCATTTGCACGAAGCCTGTCTTTATGTGAATAGTTGAAAGATGCTCTTAGAAATTGCTCTTTGCCGGAGCCGGTAATCGAATTGGGTTCTCGCAGTTCCTGGTTTAGTGTTCTAGAAATTATAATTCCATGGCGGGCAAGTTTTATATGTGTCCCTCCTCCGCTGAACCAGAAACTAGTTCATTGTGTCCATAAATTAGTTTTATGTCGTGGACATAAAAAATAATGAAATCTACCACTATTTATACAGGCAATGTTCCCTAAACCTGATATGTCTTTATAGTTTGTGTCACCATAATTCCCGCACCAACAAAAGTAAAGTAAAAAACTTAGACAGAAATGACTACAAATCGTATTCTCCATCACCACAGTTTCCAGGAATCGAAATATCTCCTAGCACTTGTAACAAACGAAATTGGATCACTCTCTCATGGACACTTCCAGTTCCTTGTTCTTCTTGTGATGTGTGTCAAACAAACATCCTGCATCCTTGTTTTGTGAGGTCCATGGTTTAAATCAAAAGATTAGAGTAAAACTTTTTGGATCAAAAATACTTTATTATCTGTCGACAATCAGGCACATATGGTGTAGAGGATCTGAAACATGAAAGTTTCTGGGACGGAAGTACGAGACGAAAACTCTAAACTATAAAGAAATAAAATTGTCAAAGTATGTCCTCTAATTAATTTGAGGAAATTCAGTAATAACTGGGAAATCATCTTGTAGTTTGGCCTAAGTAATAGACACTAAGAGTCACCTCTACAATCGACCGCTAAACTTGTAGTTAGCACTAAGTTAAGGCCAAGTTTGATTTGTGGCCAATGAGAGTACGCAAAATGAGAGTTGGCCTCAACTTAGCGCTGACTACAAGTTTAGCGGTCGATTGTAGAACTGATCAACTGACCCTAAATGCAAGTTTTCTTTCGGTTAGGTGATGTTACGGGTAATTTTATCTTATGTTCTCTGATAAGCATATAATTTCTGTTGGCACACTACCCAGTCTGGAAATACATGGCATTTTCTAAATAAAATACATTAAAGCAAACATCATGCTACATTTAAGGGGGAGCGATTTAAATATACACTCATGGAACAAATAGTCCCACTACAGACTTTATAGACCATTAATAGAGCAGCTAGTGCTCCAGCGTTTACTATGAAGAATTCTAAGCCATCAATCAACATGTTTTTAGTTTTATTAAATCTTTTGAATATTCCTCGCTTCTTCGTGATAAATGACGACACATTTCACACGATATTTCACAGAAAACGTAATTTTGTGAAGCAATAATTTGTTCATTAAAGTGCTGAATGAGCTTCTAAGACTCAAATGATGTAGTGTACGGCTTTTTAAATAGTTGCTCAACGTTTAATATACTCCCACAGAGTCTGAAGCCTGGAACATACGTATGAAAGATCTAAAAGTAGTGTCAGGACAAGATCTCCAGAGTCGGGTTACAAACATTGCATAGTTAACTAATGGAATATATTACCCATTTTCGTGATTTGGTAATAACTTTTTCCTTGACATAAAAAGGTATGATGTCCAAAGCACGAGACAGGTGGATAATGGAGTGAAAGTAATCCATTTTAGGCTTTATCCGTCCGTCTGTCGACAAGTTTCAACTCAGGAACTACTAGGGCTAGAAAGGTGATTGACGTGTCGTTTGAAAGGTCTCGGTAAGACCAGCTCAGGGCCTTACTATTCATTCAGATTGCAGAGGCGGTTCTTGAGTTTTAGCGGGTGATTTTCAACTTTGGAACAATTTGGGCTAGAAAAGTGGTTGATGTGTTGTTAAAAACCTATCTCTGCAATTTTTCGATCGCAACATTGATCACATTATTAGGATGCTCAATGCTGAAGCTTGGCGGTAGCTTATGTGCGAAGTCTTCCAAATGGAATCCGTCTCACTTGTTTGATTTATAGCGTTCGTAGTATTAATAAAATACAAAAATAGACACTTATAGAATAGTGGAGCGTTTATTGTAACAGAAAGTCAATATACTTTACAACTACTTCTATTAATTTCTTTAGTGCATGCATAAAACAATCTCTCATATAGCAATATTATTATGCTGTTACCTATAATTATAACATTAGTAGTTTCATTCATGTAAAGAAATTGAATTGTATTAAAAATAGCTAATCACAAAACTATCTGCCAACTTCCGTTTGGAAAGTAATAATTGTTCTTAAACACTTGAATTGGAAGAAACTAGAGGAAGATCACGATAAGAAAACTTTAGTATTATTAGCTAACCATTGATACATTCATATATTGACGATTTTTTGCTGTGAAATGCGGATTTATTTTGAGTGTCCTTCCACTTCAATTCAATCGGTGAGTACAAAAGCAATACATGAGCCATTGTAATCTTATGGCACATGTGTTGTTCCTGAAATAACCGTCTCGATTAACACCTTCAAACCTTCTTCCGAAATGTCTAAGCAGATAAAAATATAATTTTTAACAACAGATAGTTATATTTTAATTCACTGCTTTACACTTTTATGATTTACTAATTACATGGATTTACTTTGAGTGTATTTTATTGACACTTTTCTTAGAGATTAAAATCGTTATTAGACAGAACATTCTACATGTAAGAAACATCAGTGATTAAGTAATTTTGAAACATAGAATGACTTTTATTTAATGGACTTTTAGCAGATGTTGTAAAACGACCATTTCCGACATTTCCATAAATTATCTTCAAAAAAAATAATTGATTAAAATATGGTGATGAAGTTAATACAACTGATTTGCTGTTACTGTGCTGAAACGAGTTTGTGAGTAACATAGCAGGTGGGGACTGGACTAGTGAAGTTTCTGCAAAGGTAGCGACTTTCAACCTGAATGCCTATCAAAACTGGGCTCTCTCACTCAAGTTGTACGTCGGATCTAGAACAACGGACGTTATCATTAGGTAACACACATACAGCTGCGTAAGAATGTACCCACTTCACACGACTTTACTGAAGCAAACTATTTCTACACTTGATTTTAGAATGCACATTGTCGCCACACTCGATATATACAACTACACTACGGTATACTATGACGGCTCTTGGTAAGTGAAGAATTCCTTCCTCCCGGAGTACCAAACCGTACAATAATTTACCGGGCAGTAATTAAACGTGTACGTCCCACTTCTCTTAAAAGAGCGCCGCGGAATAATATAGCTTCCGTGATAACGAGCGAGGACAAAGGCAACCCTACTGCTCACCCTTGGGGTTCTGTATAATACTTCCAAACTAGTAAGCCAGTGAACTCCGGAGACAGAGGTTGGTGGAACGGTAATACCGATAATAGGTCCCCTGAATCCCGAAATACTGTAAAAACGCACAAAAATCAGCAAATACATGAATGTGTGCAAATGGCGGGAAACGGTAGCACAGTGCGTGGCGAACGTTGGAACACTTGAAAATGGGTGAAAAACACTGTATTTAGGCAGAAAACCACGTTTTTAGTATTTGGAGCCCCGACTCAAAAATCCAAGAAGCCGGCTCCACTTCTACTGACTCCGACCAAAATATTGAAAACTATCACTTTTGGTGAGACTTCACGAAATAGCTTAGTAGAAATGTTTTCTTCAGTATTCCAATAAATACTAACACTTTTTACACCATTTAGAGTACTTTATTACTATTTTCAGAAGTCAAACTTTTTCCGGAAGTATAGTATTCCGTCGGTATAAAAGGTAAAACACACAAAAACGCCAATAAGTTGATATGTTACTTCAAAGCAATGAATATATTTTATATTTGACCTGATTACACGACACACACGCGATTATTCTTTTGTGTGTGCGTTTACTTCTGTATGCACGTGATAATTTTAACAAAAATTGAGTGCGTCTGAATGCGTCAAAAACAGAATAATATACACAATAACGCACTCTACTAATAACGAAACGATCAAAAATGAATAAAGTTTAATGCTTTTGACATAAATTATAAAAGATTATCGTTAATGAAAATGTTTATCGGCCGGGTACCCGTAAAGCGTTGAGCCCAACGTTACACAATTTTTACTCAATTCTGCAACTATATTTTTCTTACGCTCTTACGACGTTTACGTACATCTGTGCACCATGAACATTCGAGTCCGATGAAGTATATTTTATACTTAACATGCACAACAATATTTAGTTTTCATTAACAAAGTATCAAGGTCGTACTTCACATTAGTTGACGGAGTACAATTAAATTTCTCGACATTCGACTTTAATCTCTGAACGTGCTTTGTTGAACTATACCCGATAGGCACTGATCAAGAATTATTATATTATATTTCAAATGTCGCTTTAAAAGACGTCCTGACAGTTTAAAAAATTGCATGTGACTTGTATCAATATTTTTAATAGTATTCCCTTTACTTTTACGAGTTAGATTTTCTCTAATATTGTTTCAGTTCAATGTGCTTGTACCGCGCGAGTAATTCTATTGTATCACAGTATTACATAATTTACGCTGTTAGCATCTTTTTTCTAATAGAGGAGTTTTGAACTGACTACTTGGGTTCTTTACAAAAAATTTTCTTACAATTCTTGTGTTTGCATTGATTTTTTTATTTATTTTCGAATTCAATGAGTGCTAGCAAGTTATGACTTACTTTATTTCATACTCTGGTAATGCATTCGAGTTTGTAATGATGAATAATGTTGTCTAGATTTGCCCTACTATTTTGTAATTCAACAACATACCACAAGTAGAAAGTACTACTACTACGACTAAAAACCGAATATACCAAAAGAATAATAGGATCCTTTATTTAGTTAAATTGTATTTCTTTAGTTATTGCCCACAGAAAAACTATCTAAACGAAGGCAAGGTAGTAACGCGTATCGGTGATCGACGACGACGTTAACAATAGCGTTCCGAGCATCAACAATCCGCGTTTAATCACGTGACTTCTTTTTTGTTTTCAAGAGCACTGTTGACGATATGTAACTGATGCAACGAGGCTACACATAATCCGATGTCATTTCACTCGACACAATAAAATATATCATCGTTTCTGAAGCTTGCAAATAGTCACCGCAAATATGTAATTAAATTCCAACAGGTTGTCTATAATTAAGAGAAACGAAAAGGGTTACCTTCAGTGCTGCATACAAGTCGTCCAACAAAAAGAGGTATACATTACTCGTCCCTTTGCGGTAATTATCCCAGCTTTTCGTCCTGCTTTGGTGTTCCTGTAAATCCTTAGAATTTATTGATTCTTTTGCACTATAACTTTTACTATAACTTGCACTATAACAAGTAATTACACTTGTAAAATAACAGTTTTTTGTCGCTGACACACGCTTCACGTTTCGTCCAGGTACAGCGCGTAATTTCTTCTGCTGTATCCCTCGATGCAATGTTGCCAGCTCTCACGGGCAGAATTGTCCAGCACCAACACAGACATACGCCGGGCGTTGACTCAAGCGTCTCTTCATGCATGCGACGATACCAATGCGTATCGGAATATGAAAATTACTTTAAGAATATCCAACTGCACTAAATTTTGGTATAATCATGTGAGGGCGAATTACCTGTCCGTCACAATACGTTGCACATGGTAATAATCACATATGATATCTCTAGACACGACATATATCCTTGGATCTATAATCAAGCGTGGTAGCACTACACGACACACACAGTTTCATATTGGTGTACATACTATTCAATCACGCAGACTGTCACGAGAAACATCATAATCTCCATGTTTTAATTGCCTTGAAGATGGAGCAAGGTTGTTCATTTACCACAGTGATTAAACTTCCATAAACACGTGATACAAAGTCTGCTTGTTCATTGTGCAACACTCAGAATTTTCTGAAGTTAAACAATATTTTCTCCTCACTGAAACTATTCATCAACATAGACGATTTTAGCAGTATCTAGAGTTTGTTACGTTTTGATTAAAGCGTTCTCTGCAACAGACATGTAATTGTAAGTAACATATTGCGCATAAAACTTTAATTTGGAAACTACAAAACGTTTTGTATTGTGTGAAACTAGAGTGTTACATTTTTATTGCAATCCAGAATACTTTATTGTACGTTAAACAACATAATAGGTGTTGACATTCAACATCACCAAATGATAATTTTCCGCACGGAGAATGTTTCTACTTCTTTCTTCGATATATCCTAAAATTATAGCAAAATTGGTTACATGTGGTAGACTACAATCCCTTCTACGTGAGTGTCCTTTCCCAAAATCGATTCTTCATAATCACACTTTCAATCCACTGTTCTATGTATATTGGAACAAGATCTCTGATCTCTGCTACCAACACTGCATTCATATATTTCAAGTTTCTTATTTACTTCTTTCATATTTATAAATCTAATATTGGTTTCTTTAAATTGTGGTAGCAACATATACCATAACACTATTGCAAACAATTATAATTCACCCATTTTACGTTGTTCAACAACAATTTAAGATAGCAAAAACAAGACAAGTTCAAATCTTCAATTTCTGAGATATGGACACTTGCTAGTTTCCTTTCCCACTACTTCTATCTGGTAGAAAAACTACTTTATTTTTTTTAATGGAAATTTGCGAATATGCAAGCAGTTGATTGTACGTGTGGTAAGTCTAGTTCATTATGTATCAAGAAAATGGAATGAGAACGTATGATGGATGCAATTGAGAAATGTTGAATTGGTTTTCAAAATTATAACTCAGTTTAGACATTATACAAGTGTAATGGTAAATGAAGTACTATACAGACAGAGTGTAGTATTTATCTAAAAATTTATCTTTATTTATCTATCTATATTTATCTAGTATTTATTTATTTATTTATCTATTTTAGTTTATCTAAAAAAGAGAAACGGAGATACAGTGTTTGGTGTTTTTCGCTATTTATTTGAGACAATATAATTAGGTTAATTCCTCTATAACAATACTCATTTACTGTTAATTCTTGAATATTATATTTTAATTCTATTAAATAATCTTGATGTGCTATGGATCAAGTGTATGATGATGAAATTACATACTTACTTAGAACATATTGAAAATGTTAAACCGCTGCAAAATATCTCTGGATTCCTCATTCCCCTTAATCAATACATTCATGTACTGAAAGATGACGTCAATGGACCTGCTTATATTCTCTTATCAAAATGTCTTCCTGTGGATAATTCCTTGTGAACATAACGCATTACAAATCAGTTAATCAGCCAAGTAATGCCTAGGAAGTTTATTTGATGCAGTGACCGGAAATCAAACTCGAATTATTCATTCAGCAGTGGTGCTTTATCAGCTGACAGAGACCTACCAATTGCTATTAGCTCAATTGGAGGAGTACCCGAGGGGCAAAAAGAAGAACCAGCTTCGATACCTGATGAGATCAGTGAGCAATTCTTTTCCATGCGTTGTTCAACAAGTTACTATACACTTCATGTTTGTGTAAAGGAAAGGAACCTCGTTATTTTCAGTCTTATAAATATGTCTGTTTCATCCTCAAGGCAGAATCCAATTAAGTTGTCCGAACTCATCTGTTTTACGTACATCGTTCAAATTAAAGTGAAGATAAACATAAAATAGCTTTCATAAACTAAAGTTTGTTTCATCCTTGAATATTCCTTTAAGGTTAATAGTGTTCTAAACAAACTTTGGTTTATGAATGTTCTTTCCGCTTACCTCTTCTTAATTTTCATTCATCGACGTACAATGGATCTTTAATTAGCCCTATCAATGCATAACTCAAATAAAAGTTCCAATATCTTACCATAACAACACTGTATACAACTCAAATTTACAGGGTCTCTGATAGTGTAGGCTGCATGTTTTTATGAAACTTTGCGTTTTGATTCTGGATACAAATTCAAAATTACAGTTATTATAGAAATGAGTTTCAAAGGAGGAGTGTATCTATAGATTAATCCGAATTTCACTGGGAGATAATGTTGTTCAAAGTTTGTTCTTAACAACAATGAGACCTACAAATATACAGTAGATGGTACAGTTACTGTATCGTAACACCATGCGAGGGCTGCTGGAAAAGTTTGTGCAATGAATATAAAAAAGACATGTAAAATTCTGGAAACGGATGTATTGCTTTTCAAATCGATACACTTTTGCATACACTCAAACCAATTTTGAAAGGTTTATCCCACCCAGAGTCTGGTACCTCAGAAACAGCAGTTCGAAATGCGTCGAGCGCTGCTTCAGGCGACACAAATTGCTCACCACGCATCTTCTTTTAATGTTTGGGAATAAAAAGAACTCATTAGGTGATAAATCGGGTAAGTACTGACAATGAGTTATTAATTCGATATTTTTACTGGACAAAAATCAGCAGTTGTGTGTGCTGAGTAGGAGGTGGTTGTGGTGAAGAATGATTAGACGATTTTGGTTTGTTTTGCGCAATTCATGGATGACCTCTGGCAAACAAATTGTTGTATACCACTCAGCATTTACAGTACCTCGATCTTCTAAAGCTATGATTGCTACATGTCCGGTATAACCGAAGAAACAAACAATCATCTGGATGGCAGCACTCCTCTTTTGTTGGTTTCGGCTCACTTTGAAACACCCAAACAGTGCATTGCTGTTTAGTTCTGGATTCGTAGGAATAAATCCAAGTTTTAGCTTCTCTAATGATGTAGGATACAAAATTTGGCTTACCTCGGTTCAATGTTTTGAGCATTTCTTTACACCAATTGACAAGAGCATGCTTTTGACTTCCTGTCAAGTTGTGTGGGATCCAATGACTTAAAATCTTCGTTATGTTCAAGTAACCATTCATTCATGTAAATGTTCAAGGATGCCTGAATCTAACAGCATGTCACATGCCAATCTCTTTCAATCATGTCATACACAGCATCAACATTACTGACAACAACAGACTTGGATGCTTGACCTTCCCGAAATGAATCACTGGGAAATGTGCGACCACGCTGGAATTCGGAAGACCAATTTGCACATTTCTATTAGATGGTGATTCATCCCCAAAAGCCAAATGAAGTCTCTTAATGCGTTCTTTTGGTGTTAAACTAAATTTGAAATCTTAAAAAACCATTGCCCAAATGTTTTCACCCGAAATATTTATTTCTTAAAAGAAACAACTTCTTCCAACTGCTGTGAAAAACAAATGTATTGGCGTAAACCAAGAGTTGAAGATAATTTGAACATAGAAAGGTATATATATTCTTCCTAACTTTAAAATAGCGAAACACTAGAGCAACTGTTTGGAGTATTTTGCAGTGTGCAAATTTTCAAGTTCCTACGATGAATTGTTTCTTAGAAAGACGTACATGAAAAAAGGCCCACTTTAATAGATTTTATTTTGAAGGCGAAGAACACTTTTGCTATGCAAATACCTAAAGTCATATTCAATATAAGTGTCATTGGTACAACACTAATTCTTGATTTAGGGAAATATTTAGTAGACCTGTGCGAAATTGTGTACATCCTCGTCCGTGTTCTCTCGAAATGGTCATGAATTGCATGGGTGACGTAAGGACGCTATTACTATTAATGTTCCAAAGCTTAATATATGATTAGTGGCAAAATAGAACAAAATAGTGTACATTATGTAGAATAGAAATGACCATTGACAGAAAAAGTCCTTAATGAAAATCAAATAATGAAAATAGTTATTGTACTTACAGTGTTTCCAATCCTAATACTCGGTGCAGTCCAGAAGAAAAGTTTGGTTGCGTGGAAAATGATTCAGAGTCCCATATAAACCAGATATAAATTAGTTTCGCGATCTAAAATTAACGTTTTGATAACGTAGAAGACATAAAACACAAGCTGGGAGAAGGTGCTAACAATGTCCACGAGTGAACATAATCCGAAGGCCTTGTTCATAGCACTCACGCACTCAGAACACAAATCATGTGCAAAGCTAATTGTCTCAATGCAATGGTAATACCGAGAGCTATCTTTAGCTCTTACTTGATTTGTTTGAAACTTTCCGTGTCCTGTGCCTTCTATCTTATTCAAAGGTGTGTGTTTATGGGTAAACTGCTGAGTTGGAAGTTGTTTTGTTGCAGAGATGACAGGATAAATGGATAATACTCTACACTTCCGTTTCTTCCTAAGAACGTTTTCAAATACGTCAGACCTATCTACAAGTGAATCATATGTTATCATTGTTTCCTCGTAAAGTTTTCTGAGAGCTTCTTGGCATAAAATAAATCTCTCATGAACCTGTTGAGAAATGACGTAAAATAGAAGTAATTCTGTTAAGTTAATATATGGTGATATGTAGTAGAGGGCAAACAGTACAT
>JAGDQP010020770.1:4984-32740 GCA_022664845.1 Lepisma saccharinum | reverse complement strand
GTAAAATATTACAACAGATGGCACTAGTGGTACTATTTGTTTTCAAAAGTTCGGTTTCTTTCGGAATGGAGGGTGTATATACACAGGGAATTTGCTGTGGTGGTGTAATGTATAACATATCTAGCCGACTACTGGGAGATTCGAGTTCGAGTCCCGGTCACGACGGCTGTCAATTTTCCTGCATTCAACATTTACCACTCACAAGGTTATTTGTGAAAAAGGTAGTCACATCTTTACTCCTATTGATACTACGTCTATAAGAATTTTCCATTGAAATCGAAAGCTTTCTTTAAAAAGAATGAGAAAGTGGTAATACTCAACACTTAGCCAGACCTGTCTCATTCAAAGTACTCGCCGTCACTGTACAAACACCGCTCCCAGCGTTTTCTTTTTTTTTTCAGTTTTAGAATGTCCGCTGGTACTCCAGTTTTGGAATAGCCTAGTGCTCCTGTAGGGATTTCTCCTGCATCTCTATGGGTCTTTAATCTGCGACCTTTCATGATTCATTTCACCTTAGAGAAGAGGAAGAAGTTGACTGGTGCCAAATCAGGAGAGTAAGCTAGTTGATGAACAAGTGTCTGGTGCTTTGAAAAAAAAAAGGACACTGAGTGAAGAATGGAACGCGCATTATCGTGATGAACAATTCAGAACTTTTTCTGCCAAATCTCTCTTTTCTCGTAATCATTACATGACGTTAACGTAGAATGCCGCATTCACTGTTGAATCACGTGGCACAAACTCCGAATGGACGATCAAAAAAAGTAAAGACGATTAACATCACTCCTGCTGGTTAGTCCTTTAATGCCTCATTCTTAGGCATTTCGAAACGCAGAGGAATAGAAGAGGTGAGGGTGGCGGCATCCTTTAAACCTAGAGAACATGTTTCTAGGTATATTTAGCTTCGACGACAACTATACTCGATGCCTTTCCACTTCCTTCGCTGTCGGGTAACTGACAGTCGCCAGGGACACTTAATTCAACGCGCTTCATGCATTATTGCGGTTAGCACCAGTTTTGAAAACAGCTAGTTAATATCCAAGGACAAGGTTAAGCAGTACACCGAAACTGTCGGTTCTCTTCCGCGTATTTGTACACAAACTTTACAATATAAGTTCTGTTAAATTTAACACAGGACTTGTAGTTTAAAAAATTCAAATTTGAAGTTCTAATTTAACATTCAAACGGTGTAAGGAACTTAATGAAGCTTTTCTCCACTCCCGTGCCATAGATGCCTAGAGGACATAATACAAAGATTTAAAAACTCAAAATTCTCCACTTAAGTCTGATACATTTCACATTATAATAAATCTATTTCGATATACAGTTTTCCAATAAGCATGTACTGTTATAATACAGTAGATGTTTCAGTAAACAACTACCGAGATACTTTAACAAGAAAACGGATACAAACTGAAAATATTTTGTTATTCTTCGGTAGAAAATATTTTGTTATTGTGACCTCTTTTCTGTGTAATTCAGAATATAAAAATGATTAATTAGAAATCAAAAATATATAGTCGCTTTGAACCTGGATATGGGTGAACGTTTCTGAAGGTAAATAAAAGTGAGGACATATTAATAATAATATTTGTGCTTGCACATACTGACGAGGACTGTCTATGGACAGCGATAATCTTCGATCGTCATTGCATTTAGTTAACCATTTTAATTTCTTTTAAGAGCAAAATTATAATTTCCTTGCAGCGTACTAAGGTTAGGTGGAGCAAAGAGATAGTATTTTGTTTCGTTGAATTTTAATAATATTACATAAGTAATGGTATTCCAGAAGATAATTTTCTCTTGGTATTTGAAGAAGTTATAGCAAAGAACGCGATGTCTTTGACAGGCGGCATTACAATTGAAGATTGTCGCGGTATTGAGAGAGTCCTAGTCAATATGTGTAAGTACAAAAATCTTGTAGAAACCCCAGTGAGGATTTGAGGCCGCTGCAATCGTTTTAAATCAGTGCTCTAAAAAATGACCACTCGGTAGCTGCTCCTATGAGTCAACTTGTATTTCCAATGCTAAATTTGAGTTAGAATATTCCACAAATGATGTCATTTCACTCAAGTACTTTCTTCTTGCGTTTAATTATCTTGTTAAGACTTCAAATACTAACATGCTAATAATTTTTACCCAGATAGTTTATCGCATTGCTTTCTGTTTATTTTTAAACGCCAGTTTTGGTGACGAGTTCTTTCTGTTTGTATGGTGATTATAGATTGCATCTACTGAAATTAAATGCTGCTCGAATCACCTCGACCGCAAAGAGTTGTCCATAATTGTTTAGTTTATAATCACACTTTTATGTGGGACGTATATTTCATCGCAGTTTCCCTTACATGCGTTACAAAAGCTATAAAAATTCGTCCACAAAAGGTGTGTCGTCATACGGTTTGAATTGCTAGATGCTTTGAATTGTTTGTAGTTCTAAAGTTTTATTTCGTTCTATCTGTTGCGTTACAGTTATCTTCCCTATTGCCTGCAGAAATGTTCGACGTGCGTTTTATTGGTTTTTCTCACAGAATATTCTTCACTGTATCTACTTAAGATTGATTTCCAAACACCGCATAGAACCGTATTGTTTGGCTATTTCATTGACACTTGTAGCTTTACATTTTCCAAGATCCGACTTCTAAAATGCGTATCAAATACGGAAAACACTTCTCGAAATAAAAGTCTAGCTTTTCTTCTCAGTCTCGTTTTTACGAAAAGGTTATTTCATTTCTCCCTTCACAATTGTTTCAATGAACGATTCTTTGGCGTCATCGTATACAGGTCACATAAAAGCAATTTGCTGGCACCAGAAGAAAAACTGCTCGAACAGTGCCGTACAAACAAGTCTATAAAATCCGCGATCTTTAACTGGCTATAAAAGATCAGTCAGAAACCCTTTTTCTCACACATCTTGTGATTTCCAGGACATTTCCGAGTGACTTCTAGGGATAAACCCAAAACGTGGAAACAATGAATATAATTCCTGTGTAAATAAAAGTGATTTTATGATAAGAACATTTGGATAAAAATTAATCCGTCAGTCTTTTACAAGTATTATATTTTAAAAAGTTATAAATTTTCTAAGTGCTTACTTGAAGATTCATTCACATACTAACAATTGCTCTAAAATTACCAAAATAATAGCAATTTGAAGAACAAGGACTACAGCAAACATCAACATTCGAAGTGCAAATGAGCACAGATATGTCTATAGTATGAACTTAAAGCGGACCCGATTACAGCCCTAAACTGATAGTGAAACACGTGAATTCTTGAAATGGAGTAAGCTAACCAAATAATCAAACGAGGCGGAGTCCAGTCAGAGCACTGGCTTCTGCAGTGAGCATCCTATTTAGATGTTTACTGTTTTATTAAAAAAAAAAAATGTGTCGAGACATTTCCAACAACACCTCAAACACCTTCCTAGGCATAGTAGTTTGTGAGTTGAAAAATTTCCCCTCCCATCTCGAGACCCTACCCTACGATCTGATTATCTGTACAGATTTGAACTAGTCTCGTCGACAACTTGCCAATGGCACCTTCTGTCACCTTCCTAACCCTAGTAGTTCCTGAGTTGAAAATTGCGCACCTCCGAATCTTCCTGTGATCTGGATGAATAATACGTGTTTGAACTTGCCGAAACCTTTCCAACGACACCTTCCTGGCCCTAGTAGTTCCTGAGTTGAAAGTTGTCGACAGACGGAAGAGCGGTGGTATAGGGCTTACATCACTTGCTGCCGAACCTTAAAAGGACCTGAGATTTTTAGAGTCACAAGATTAAAAACGACCAGATAAATCGAGGACACCAAATTAATCGGAAATCAGTTTCGATCTACATGGTTTCATTAAGGCGCTAGGGTGAATTCTTAAAATGGAGAAAGGCAACTAAACAAAAAGAACCTACCAGTTTTGGAGTCACGGGATTAAAAACGGCTAAATAATTCGAGGACACTAACACTGAATTCTGATCTGAAATATGTTTCACTCTAGTTGCTTCGATGGAAGCCCTAGCCTATGTTAAGGGCGGACGGAAAGACAGACTTACGGACATAATGAAATAAAAGAGGGAGAATATCTTTTGGGGTCCGCTATTATAGATCAGGTACACTGTAAAAAAAAAAGCGCACTCCTTTTACATATTAGCAGTATTTTCTGCACAATTCAAATGGGTTATTTCTCTTATCACTGCTTTACCGACATTAGCATGTATTTGTAAACGATTTTCGTTGCTTAGGAAGTGTTGGTGGAAGCAGTGCAGAACTTGGTTCGTCACGCCTGTTTGGAAAATAACTGTGGAGGACCAAGTGCGTAAGGCGCACTCAACATTCACCTTCTAAAGGACATTATAAACTACCCCGTGCTTCTTGCGGGCATTTCTTCGTCGTCTTAAGCACAGAACTAACTCTGACCGCGGACTGATAGAACAGAACTGCATTATTTAAAAATGATTTTGTGTGAACGGTGTTTTCACTCGAAATCGCTTTGTGGAAAGTCAAAAGATTCTTTCATCCAGCCAATTAGAGCGAACACCACCGCAAAGTAGAACAAAACATCTGAACTTTGCAATGCAGACCGGGGGTAGATTTATCCTCAAAAGGATCTTATCTGTCCATCAAAATTCCCTTATTTCATCAAGAATTACCTTTATTTGGTTTGAGCAATAGCAAAAATACAATAAATGTATTTATAATGTACATTTTATCTAATCAAGTTTTGTCATCGGGTATATTTTAAAATATTTTCTGAGATTGAGACGTATGCGCGAACAAAAGTCTCTGTTCTATGTTAAAAGATAGCACATAGACTTTTGTTCTCGCATACACCTCAATTCCTAATAGGCAGAGCTGTAGTCGAGGATATACGGAGGTATAAGCCGTATCCTCTCTGGTTAGCCTTACACATTAGCCTGTACCTTCTGCTAAGATGCGTATACCTTCTACTTTAGTTTCGTTTATTTATTTAATTTGGGTATTACTCCGGTGAGCCGTGAAATTATTAATATCAAATATTTTTGGTTCTTTGTGATCGGGAACAAGATGTTGAGAAGAAGAAGAGAGTAGAACTACGTGATGCGCGTAAGGTTGCCACCTGTCCATATTTTAGGTAAAAATTACGCGTCCCATATTTTGAGTGGTTGTCCCGTATTATGAGTATTAAATTCACATATATTTTCAAAATATCAATAATTTTAACAAATAAACCATGATGGACTCTTCAACTATGTACTATGCAGACTAGCGAACAGGCTTTTTTCATGCTCCCGGGGCCCAACATGGCGGCGTATAATACTCGTGCCCTCTGCTCTAGTTGATAATAGAGACTAACTCCAACTATGGTTAGAAAATTGAAATATTCGTTTTTCGCTCGTTATTGCTTTTGGAGTAGTTGTCAGCTTGAGGGAAATTCCCCTGAAAACGGGAAAATCTAGACTATTTAAGGGTAAAAGAGAAAAAAGACAAAAAATATATTTTGTTGAATCTTTCTGCACCTTTTAAGTGATAATTTTGAAAGTAAACTTAGCAGGCGTTAATTATTTTACAAAAAATGGGAAGTTTTTCAGTATTTTGAGGGAAATGTTGCGACAGGAACCTGATAATACTGTTTGGAGTGTGAGGTAGAGGTTTTTCAAATTGTGCGGGTAGTCTTATAGTAGTACAGAGCCTAAGGAGTTACTTTCATTTTAGGTTGTTTTAGATTTGTCCCGTATTTTTTGTCAAGCGTCCCGTAATTTATTCATCAAAAGGTGACAGCCCTATGCGTGTCAGTATTTTGTCGTTGCGTGTTGACTATAATAATAATGTTGTAGAAATGCGCACATACAGTAGTTTACAGGTAATTTGAGCAGAACTTTTCTTAGCTTGGTTAGTCTCTATGTGCAGGTCTTGAGTAATATGAACTTTGACTTCCAGTAATATATGTTTTCGAAAGTAAAGTTGAAATCTGACTTTTGGACGTATAGAAATAAGTCCCATCATTCTGTATAGATTTGTAAAGGGTAGACAAAGTAAGTCTTATATATCTTGACTCCAGAAGCAAAGAGATACAAGTGTGACTGATGATCCAAAATTCTTATGTATAACTCCTAATAAATGTGACGCAAAACTGCAATATTTAGTACAAAGAAATCTTGGACTTTAATGTGTACATGTAGAAAATTTTTGTGTCACATATGTTTCGGGTTATGGATAAAAGTTTACCTCGAACTTTTTTGTTCGTCATTGTCACTTGTATACCTTGGCTTCTGGCAGTGTTCGATTTGTGCAATTTCCAGAGGGAGGGGGGGGGGAGAATTACTACTGACCTTAAGAATATAATATTTTAGACTCATTCATATCCCAGGCTAGAGGCATGTAACAATAAACAGGACCAGGAAAGATATTTGCAGAGGGAGAAAACCTTAACCACCACCCCTTACAAATCAAACACTGAGCAGACCTATTCCATACATCCATGTGCACTGTGTGCTGTCAGTTTGTGTGTGAGTGTTTGTGCACAAATGCACGAAGTCAGTTTTCTTACGTGAAAAGATTTTTTTCTTCGTAAAAGAATTATAAGTTCTTCCATTAGTACCTAAAATGAGAAATTGCTCTTCCTGATGTTCAAAAAACGTTAGGTGATACTGTTTTGAAAATTCCAAAATCTACAGATATATCTTGGCTAAGTGATTATAAAACCATTTGCGTTATAAAAATGGTTAATAATGATGACTTGTAAACATTGACATACGGATCAAGCTTTATTGACTGGGGGAGTGATTTTTGAAATGCAAAAATCTACTTTCTTAAATAATTTGTCTGTCTCTAACAAGAAATCCGAACTGTCAGAGTAGCTGATTTCAAGTACATCTAATATAAAACCAATACCTGAGGTGCTGAGGATCTACAAAGATCAGCAAGGCAAGTGCTCTTATTGGAACTTATGGAGAAGTGACAATAAAATATCAAAGGCTGGGCTGATGTAATAAACAGATTATTTGAAATTTAAAAAAATGTGTTTGGAGACACTTACAAAATATGCAAATACAGTAATAGCTGAAATGGACAGAAACTTTATAAACAAGCTATATGTTTAATTTCGGTATGTTCAGTATTTGAAAGTTTTGATCGTTTCCAGATCATAAGACAGTCAGATGTAAATAGTCTTTGTCAGATGATCCATGGTTTAAATGAAGAATACTTAGGTACAAACAAATATTAAATGATTTAAGCTTGTGGCTAAAAATGTTAATCACACAATTAAAATATATAGTTAATTCCTGCCTCCGTTATGATGAAGTAAAACATGCCAGTGTAAAAAAATATTGACTGCTGGTATCAACAGCATCTAATCAGAGATCTTTCAGTGCAATTAACAGAGTAATGTTCATATGGACTAGGATATAGCTCGATTATTGCATGGAATTTTTAATGAAGGTGAATAAGTTCCAGACGGGGAATTTTTGTTGAAGTATTGGAGTTGTAACTGTTATACACTTACAGAAATCCAGAGTGTTGTAGAAAAAGAAGATAACCGTAAGAAATCTATAAAAATCCGTGTAACTAATGGTCTCCTAAATCCTCACGGTAAATATAGACCTACTGAATAAAAGTTTAGTCTTTAAACGAGAGAAAAACGTACTGACGGGTGGTTCAAAAAAATGTTAATTTCCGATAGATAAACTCTGATCTAGTAGTAATTACTCTTTTCCCCCACGTATTGGCGTGCTTTACGCAGTTGCTACCTATATGGCATGCCAATATAGAATTTTGAATTTGAATTTAATTCTTAAGACCTTTAGGCTACTTTGGGTCATGTAGCGAACATTTTGTAGTTACGCTACCCTTTATTCCTCCAGCAAGTGTTCTGGTTATTTTAGTTTATTGTTTTAGTGGATTTTTTATTTTTATTTTTGTGAAGATGTTCAAAACTTGTCTGGAAACACTGAAGTATAACAGAGCCGCCTAACGGCAAATACTGTAACTAGCAATTTGTACCTGTCGGCATGAAGGACCAGGAGTCCTCATAATTGCTAGTGTGCCATCAGGGGAAACTACTGATATTTGGTGTGTTAGATATTCTGATAGAAATTGATATTGGTTACGTAATAGAGTTCACCGTATCTACCTTTATGAATTCTACAAGTTTCTATGGATTCCTGATTGCCGTCCTTGTGGAATTTCTGAATCGTCGTAATTCGAGTTCGTATTCTTCGTTAATTATTCCTGAGAATCTTCAATTTCGCGTATATTTTGGTAAGTGTGAATTTTCACCATTTTCAGTTTCGCCGGATTATGTGACTTCTTCGTGTATGAGTGAGATAGTTGATTTGCAGGAAGTATGTTTTACAAGTAGTAAAGATTCGTCGGGAAATGTATTGTTTCAATTGAGATTAAGGAAATCGTCTTTGAATGAACTTGAATATAAAGTCCTTCGTAACGTCGAAAGTTTAGTATCGTATGTATCTGTTGCCATCGTGTTGTATGTCGCGATAATATTGCTGTTAACGTTTTGCTATTATCTATTTGATCTATCCTACGTTGATATCAGAAGGAATTATTTCAATATTCCAATTTTCATTTTTTTTCGTAACCACGTGTTCGGGTTGATAGCTGGCAGTTGGGTTCGTGACCACTACCTCGTATCTCCTAGAATATTCGTGCGATTGTTTTCATATTTTGTATACGATTACTTGAGTCATTTATTAGTAGATTCCTTTTACCGGATCGTGGATTTCTTGCGTGAAATTGTGAAAACCATAAGAGGGGACGTTAGGAATCCAAGTCGTAATTTGTGTCAAAAAGTTGGATATACTGTTTCACAGAATTTGAGTGTAATTATTTGGTGTATTAATTCTATATTTATATCATGGTGTATTTTTTTTTTGAGTTACTTCGAATTTGTGATGATTTCTGCTATTTGTTCAAACGATTCATTGTATGTGATTAGGACCTATAAAACGATAGGTCACTTTTGTAATGGAATTTGTAATTTGCTGTAAATTTGACAAGATATTAGTTCACATTATACGTTTTATAAAAAAGAATTTCTCGATTTGTTTCTGAACTTCTGTTACAACTCTCTTACCTAACCTACAGTAAGGCTTTAATTGTGGGGTCCCATCGAGGATCCTCCCCTCTGTTTCAGCTCCTTTTGTCGGTTACTCTTGTTATAGTGGGTTGCTGGGTGTTTTCAGTTAGAGGATATTTTTCTCAAACCGGAAATAGCTGGCGGCTTATAGTGGCAGGAGTGACTGCCAGAGAAGAGTTGTTACAGTCATGTCCCCATGCAGAAACACGATACATTAAGAAACTAAAAGATGCATAAATTGAATGACAATTTCTACACTTAGCAGAGAAACAGCTGTATTATATATTCACCGAAGTGATAAACGACAATTCTTCCTTCCTTCGTTCTTGATTATCTCTATGAGCACATTAAATTTTCGGATCGGATACACTCGAGTTCCCTAGCAACCCCTGGTAAATAATTCATCGCTATTTTGGTGGAATCGAGACAATCAATTTCGACAAGAATATCGAATGCTTTAAGTGAATCAATTTCAAAACACGGTTAGTTATCGTGCACTTTTAAGGCATCGTACGGGATTTTGACGGGCCTAGAAGCATGCCTTCTCCTATGGACCATTCAACAACAGAAACTAATAAATGTTTTTGTGCTTTGAAAAGATCCTATTAGCTTTTCGTTGAATGGTCCGTAGGATGAAATTGTGGAATAGGCCCTCACCGCCCTAGGTCTTCATTGCACCAAGAGAAGTGATTTGCAACTTGTAGCGGATTTTCTTCCAAGGCGATGATCCCCTTCCCGCTATTGCCTTCAGTGCAATATCATCAACCTAGTTAGATGCAGCCGGCTGCATCGATGAGAAGACATCCTGAGTTTGTTGGTGAGAAATACCTCGCAGATCCTTTGATAACTTACCTCATCAATGAATCCAGAAAGTACTCTCGCTAACAATTCAGAATGCTTGTTCGGAACGGAAAAATTCCGAACATTAAGGCTAAATTCAAGTGGGGTTTCCCGCGCTTTTTGTTCTACGTCAATTATTCAAATTTCAGTAGAGGAAAACAAAAATTAACTTTCACAGACCAAAGTTCGTTTCGTCCTTCAATAATGAGTACAATTTGTTTTAATTAAATGCTACTAGTAACCTCAGGATTGTGTGTAGACACTTTTGGGACAGAATAATGTCCCAAAAGTGTCTGCACACAATCCTGAATTGAACTCATTATTGAAGGACGAAACGAACTTTGGTCTGTGAAAGTTGTTTACCTGCAATGAATTTTGAATAATTGACGTGAAACGAAAAAGGCGGGAAAACCCACTTCCATTGAGCCTTAAAACTATTTCTTGTTAGTAACGGCTTTGCGTATTGTTAAGACTAATCATGTGAGTACAATTTGAATTTTCAGGTTTATAAGATAAGATAAAATGAATTTAATGGGCGGTAACAGCACTATGGCTTGCGTCCGTCCCGAAATTATCAGGTTTATATTTGACGCATCAGGCTTGGAATAATTGACTACTGAACAGTGTGTAAGTTTCAGGAACTTGAAACAATTGACAACTGTATAGCGTGTAAGTTTCAGGAGGGGATCGTGGAAGGGTATGTATTGAAAACGTTAATCAAACGGGAAGTGGATTGCAGAAACGGTAACTACATTCGGCAGTTAGACCACGTCTAGCTAGACTATGTTTAGTCAGTAACTGCAATCAAGTTCCTTGAACGGCGTTTAGGCATGTTTTGTGCAGACTGTGTATAATTACAGGATACAATTTGACAACATCAGAATCTAGACATTTCGTTTCTCTCTTGTTAGCACTCATATAATTTCGCTGTGCCTTTGTTTGAAAATTTGGATGTAGTGGGAGTGGGAAATATATAAAGAAATCAGTACATTAAAACAGTATAGAAGGTCACCAATACTTTGGCTGAACCCCAAAAACATAAACAAAGTTACTGCCACGACTTACGGCATGTTCTTATATTTTTATTTGTTAAGTATGGATCGCAATCCCCCATTCACAGAGAATATTTCCTTTCCTTTTTAACGTGATTACTATGGCGGCAGCAGACACTTGATCAGAGTTGCATATCATGTTTTTGACACCGACATCTTTTAGACACATCAGGAATATTGCAAATACTTACATTTATTTATGAAGTTCAGATACAGCTGGAGTTGCCATTTACACAGAAACCAAATAACATTGCAACAAACTAAATAACATTACTACAAACTAAATAACATGAAATTAAATTTTAAACGACACATAACACGGCAAGTGATATCAATAACATGACGATTATAAGATACAAGAGGAATAACTCAGATATTGGTATTTAGCGTTCGATGGAAAGTGTTTTCTGATCCGAAAATATCAATATTTGAATCAAGATTATTGTACATAATTACTGGTCTATGGAATAAGGAGCGCTACAGTATACTTAACCTAGGCGTTGTACAATGAAGGAGGTTATTATTTCTGGTTATTCACAAGGGAACACGGAAGTAAAATTTAGATATAAACTCTCCAGTTCTAAGATTCCCGTTAAGTATCTTGTATAAGTACATCAAATCTTCCAGCTTGCGACGAGAAGAGGGAATATGGAGACCAAGAACTGATAATAACTCGGGTTTGCTTAAGCTACGTACTGATGGTATTCTTCTTTTGACTACAGCAAGAAAAAAGTTCAGAATAGAATCAATATGAGATAGATTAGAAATACTAGCCATGTTCCAAATTGGGGAGCTATATTCAATTTTAGGGGAGATGAAGATTTTGTTGAACATACTCAGTGAATGAAGGTCCTTAATTTATGTAAATCTATAGAGAGGATCAAGAAGGCGCATAGAACTATTAGTTATAGAAGTCACGTGATCAGCAAATAGAAGCTTTTCATCAAAGATCACTCCAAGGTCCTTTTGAGAATAAACTTTAGCGATAGGATTATCTTTAATGATATAGGCAGATGGAGATTTGATTCCTCTTTAAAGAAATAATAAGGAAATATGATTTTGAGGGATTTAGTTTCAAGTTCCACGCATTATACCATTCCAAGAGGTCAGAGATGGAATTTTAGAGATCAGCAGCATCCTGTAATGATCTGATTTCTCGAAATAATTTACAGTCGTCAGCAAAAAGAAGAATTTTGGTTTTAGATGGCGAGAGATAAGATGGGAGATCGTCCATATATAGATGGAAAAGGGAAGAGCCCAAAACATTACCTTGAGGTACACCATAGAGAACGGGAACAAAATTAGAAGATGATCCAGAAAGAACAACATGTTGTTCGCGGCCAGTGAGATAGCCAATGAAAGGAAGTTACCATAGATATTGAATCGGTGAGTTAATTTATATAGAAGAAGATTACTATCAATTCTATCGAAAGCCTTACTAAGATCTAGATAGATGACATCAAGCTGTGTGTTGTTGGACAGGAATTGGGTAGCATCAGAGAGTAACAAGGACAGGTTGGTAAGAGTACCAGGAAGAAAGCCATGTTGTGCAGAGTCTAGATAGGGCGAGACAAAATTATAAAGTCTATCTTTGGTGATTCCTTCACGCACCACAGACGAAATAGATAAAAGAGAAATGGGTCTGTATGAAGAGACATGGGTCTTATCTCCAGTATAGGTAGATTACAATATTGACTCAGCCCTCGTACTCCAGGCGGTAACGTTGCGGGCTTTGGATTGGTAATGGGTAGGTACGTGGGTTATAAACCCACGGCCAACCATTCTGACTGAGGTTTTACAGAGGTTCCCTCAGTTTCACTATGCGAGTACCGGGATGGTACTTTAAGCAAGGGCCTGGTTAATACCTATCAATCCTCTCGTCCTGAGCCAAAAATAATAAATACAACTCAATTCAATAACAGTATTGACTTTGCAGCTTAATAGTATTTTTCTGATTTTAAGTTTTTCTTCTCTAAAACGCACCAGCAGAAATATATTCGGTTGTAAAGGCCAATGTATCCATATTGCTATAACCTTTGAACTAGCTGTTACAATCTCTGATTTAGATTCCCATCCTAGATTTTTCGAAACCAATCGCGAGGTTAAGGGACTTTTTGGTTTCATCCTCCAGACTTTAGAAGAGTTAATTTTATCTATACAAGTATTTCACAGCCGTTGTTTTATTGTAATCATCCGTTTTATTAGGCATTTAAAAAAAGGATAGGTTCTAAATTCTGAATCTTGGGAATCAGTTTTAAATTTATTATGTTTTTGGCTTTGTGTATTTAAATAATTCCATTGCTTCAACAATTTACAATCAGAGAGATAATTATGGTAGCCTGTTTTCGTTTATTACAGATATATCAACTGTAATTCTGTAGTGATGGCACTTACTGAGATTAGATATAGCACTTGTCCCAGGCATCGTTGTTGTTGTAGCATTGGCCTTTCGCGTGTTACTTAGATCACTATCAAAGTCTGCCACTTTCTAGAAGAGATAAAACCAAAGTACAATGTCCTTTCAAGATGTCTTGTGTAAACATAAATCAATGGGCGGATATTTTTAATATTTTCAAAGCTTTTGACGCAATTTTATTCTAAAAATAGACTGCGCTCCATGTACTTTGCCTTATCCTCGTTCTTAATAACAGTTTACAACCCTATTTTAAAGAGGCACTCAATCTGTCCATCAGAACAAGTTGTTTTTCTTATTTTACTATCTTAAGAAGAAGAATGGAAGGATCACTTAAAATACATGTGTTGAGAATGATCATAAAAAGTTACTACTCTTGGAGGTCAATGGGACGTCCGTGACGTCAGATACTGCGACGAAACGGGAAGCTAAAACGAGGAAGAAACACTCTTTGCTGCGGATGGGAAAAATAAAAACAATGGAATTCTCCTAAACAATTTAATTGTGTAAAAAAATAATTTGTTTTTAAAAGTAAAAGATCATAATTTGTTGAGATAATTTCTGTTCGTGCGTAATCAATTGTAACATTATTGTTACTGTGGTGTTCCAATCGATAGGTTTATTAAGGCGGTGTATCGGTCAGTGACAACCCGTGATTGACAAATGAAATGGTTCGTTAAATACATTCATAATGTAATGGTTTTAGCAATTATGTACTTCACAAGGCCACGTATGACCTTTCCCAATCCACCTAATGTTGTGCTGAATTACTTTTTCCAGTAGAAGTGAAAACGAGTTGCACAAAAACCACAATATATAACACTGAATTTGTTTCGTGAAGCACGAACCACAATATCAACATTAAAACTTCAGAGGTCCTGTATTCCTCTATTTACTTCAAAGAACTTCTACTAGGTAAAAATAATGCCATGAATTGAAAATGAGAGTAATGAAAGCCGTGGTAAGTCGTTATTAAGTGGGGAAGCGGTAGAGGAAATAGGACAAAACGATTCACTCAGTCAAGGATTTATTATTATTATTATTATTATTACTAAAATGAAAGCTAATATCAGAGCCCAAGTACTTAGCGACTAAAATCTTTGAAAATAAGGTCGTGTTACTCGACTCGTGGAAATGTAGTCATTCTCATTCGTATATGAGAGCGCGCAGTGTCACTTTTTAGTCATGCATAAAATCATTTTTTACTTTTCAGTAAGAATTGTTTAAGAAAAGTAAGTCTATTTTTTTAAAATTATTTTTTGTACATTCTTTTCATTAGTTCACAATGGTTCGTTGTGTCCTCAAATTTGGCAACGTTAATTGAATTCATTTCCTGACGTCATACAGTGATGAAATTTTGTACAGCGACGTCATTCGGGTGACAATACAATATTATATTGTTACTTTCATATATATCTATATATTTATATATTTTAAAAGCATATTTTGATATTTTTTAATATGAACTTCTTTATCCTAAAATAAATACTCGCCTGCAACAAAGTGTGGTTTGACTGGTTGCAGAACACTTTAGGATTTGGGTCTCAAAATATTAGCTTGAGGAAAAGTATCCGAACAGCGAAATAATTCGAAAAAAAAAATAAATGTTTTTAAAGACATACTTTTCTTAAACAATTTGTACTAAAAAGTAAAAAATAATTTTATTTATGCATGACAAAAAAAGAAAAGTGTGGGGCGCGTCAGTTGAAAAACTTACAAAGTAACTGTATATGAGAGCGCCCCATGCTTTTCTTTTTAGTCTTGCATTAACATTTTTTTCTACTTTTTTCTACTTTTCTACGAATTGTTTAAGAAAAGTATGTCTTTAAAAACATATTATATATATAAGAGATCAAAAATCTGTCAGTTATTCGTGTGAGAGTTACGGTTATACAATCTTTAATTTGTGGTTCAAAAATTTAAATAAGAAAGGAATATAAGGGAAATATAAACTAAGACGTTTACGTGTATTAATATTTTCTTGATTGCTAACTAGTTAAATAGACATAAATGTAATAACCCTTACGATAGGAATTACAAATCTAAAAACATAGGGACTAACGCTTTCAAAGTAATAAAATTAAGTAATACTATAGTTGAATAGGCTTTGCAAAATTTTGAGAGATAATTTGTCAGAAAATAAGGGAAAAAAACTTTTCATACTCAGCTTTAATAAATATATAACAGAAATCATGCAAAATTGATGAAATTTATTCATCTACACTCAGAGATTCATAGAATATGATCGATGATTCACTTTTTAAGTCCGGCTAGTTCAGTATAAATGTTTGATCATATTTAAAATCGACGATTCATACCTTCTGTCCATAACGTATGTTAGCCCGGTATTGTTAGATTGCGAAAAACTTAAAACAGGCCGATGATTTTTTTTCGACCCTAGGGTGGCCGAAAAGTTAGAGCTCTCGCTTTCAATGCGCGTAGTCACAGGTTCAAAATCTGCCGGGGTCTATTGAACGGAGTGGTTTGGAACCCATTTAACAAAAATCTGTAGGTTCCGTCCTTTGAAGCTCACCAGCTCGTTTATGATGTTAACAACCATTCTTTCATGATTTTTTTCTATGATTGTGAGTGTACTTACTATTTTATAGACATTTTATTTCGAAGGAAAAGGGACTAGTCGGGAAAATAATGATTTGGGAAAAGAGTAATACTGTTTAAATATCAAGATATAATGAACTAGGAAAAATAAAATGGGCTGGAAGCAGGCTTAGAACCCCAAAATTAACTTTGATAAAGTCTTTTTTAAGACCCAAAAGTAACTTTGATCAAGTTCTTTTTCTGATATCTCTAATCTTTCACTTTGCTTGACGTCCGTGTTATCGTAATAACATATTGTATTCTCGCACGTAATAGTCGGACAATGTGTTATCCATTTTTTTACCAGAGTTCAACATCTGTAAGTTAAATACTACAAGTTTCATTAGACTAGTGATTATGTGTTTCTATTGTTTCAGTACGTTCGCTGCTCGTACTTCGTAGCTCCAATGCTCCATTATGAAACTGGCACGTACACCATTCATTGAATGCGGAAAACCTTGCATTTATTTGATTTTTCTCCCAGTTTTTCAAGTTCGTGGCCCTGCTAGTGCAGTGCAGCTTGCTGTAGTACGAAGTTTCGATCACAGGTGGCGTGCAGATCTACAGCGAGAACAGTGTTGAAGACTCATTCCCTTGGCTGAGTAAACAAACTTCTGACAGATGAAGGATTGTTGAGATTTTCTTCTGCGAAAGATTAACAAGCGAAAGGCGGTCTATTTGTGTTGGGCCTAACTGTGTCGAATATGTTTATATAACGTCAGGTTTAATAAATACTTTCAGCTAGAAAGTCATCCAGGTCTAGGTAAACAATATAACACATTTCTCAGAGAATTTGAAAGATAATAAATAGCGTATTAATCTATCTTTCTTCATCCAAATCATTCCCTTCTTTTTATCCATATTTTCAAAATCTCTTTGTGGGCTGAATTGGCAGCAAAACTCGTAACGTATGAGGGATGACGGCCCTCGGCGATCAATTTTCTGGGAGAAGAATGGGGTGGACAGATTCCATGGGCCTCACTTGAGCTCCATCCCGGTATTCCGTTGGTTAAACAGAAAATCCTGGCAATCGCAATCACAGCTTGAGCTCACGTGCCTTCTCAGTGTCGATCTGAAGTCCTTGACTTTACTACTGGATCACAGGATCTGGATATGTATTATTAAGTATACGTTTGATGTGGATCAAGTGAAATTTGTAAACTCGGGACAAGACATAAAATGATCAGTGGTTTTAGTCAGGGCTTACAGTGGATAATTGATAAGTAGGATATGTTCCAAGCGGCCTTTTCCTCAGTTGATAGAACGTTGGCTTAGCAATCGGAAGGACCTGGAAACGATCTCAGTGTCCGGGACCCTGACTGAGAGTTTTTCATGTTTTTCCTTTCACACTAGGTAAATGATTGAATATTAACTTTAAACTATGCCGTGGCCTACTTTCGACATCTTCTTCCCTTCCCTATCTCAGGCTGAGCCAAAGTTGCTTCAAGGTCACGAATAAATTCAATTCAATAAGGAATCTGTTAGGTGGGATTACCTGTGAATAATTTCACAGTATCTTCAGTGTATTGAGTAGATAAAAATATTACAGTAGAGTATACACATAACACAGGCATATTATTGTAAGAGGCTTATAGTGAAAAAGTATTATGAAAACTCGTAGGTGTAATCTGATTTTGTTGATTCCGCTTTGGAACAGTAACATGTCAGATAACGAGATTCTAATTACAACGTGATCCACTATAAAATACGAACGAAAATTCTCTTCGGGCTCAGTTATTACTTGGACCCGGGTTACCCAACTTCCATCATTGTTTTGTTATTATTTTGTTTATTTCTTTATTGACTGTGAAATTGTTCTTACGGGCAACAATTCGTTTGTGTCCGAGGATTTCCACATTTTGGAAATCACGACTAGTTACAATATAGTACTATATTCATCCTCGGCCACACTGCACACAAGTAACAAATTCTTACGTACGACTTTTAATTATATATATATATATATATATATATATATATATATATATATATATATTCAAACCTTCCGCGTTGGCAGATTCCTGAAGGATCACCGGTTAAGCACCTATGGTTTTGTCAGACAGTTATGGTTATAAATTGTGTTATATCTGACAATAAATTGATTGAGAATTGAAAATTGGAAAATGTTCAGTCGGAAGTGATACTCCAATAGCTAAATCGCTTATGTTTGGTTGTGTAACAGCGATTGAGCCATTGGAGGATCAGCTACAACTGAACTGTTTCATCGCATATTAGCCGCTGGCCTAAGTGACATGAATTTAAATACATGTTGTAACAATTATCTATTAATAATTCAGAGAATCGAAGCGCGTACTGTTAAAAAAATTTCTGACACATTCCTGGAGAAAGCTAGGCAGCATTTTCTGTAACTATGCTAATAAAAAAATAATATTAAAAGAACTTTTTAAAGACATATTTTTCTTTCATACTAAATAGTAAAAAATAATTTTGCTTATGCATGACTAAAAAGAAAAGTATGGGGTTCGTAAATTCGAGAATGTATAAGACTGTACATTATGGGAGTGAACCCAGTACATTCCTTTTTAGTCATGCATAAACAATTTTATTTTTTTATTTTTTAGTACGAACCGTTTAAGGAAAGCATGTCTTTAAAAAGTTTCTTCTTATTATTTTTAACTTTTTAGTACGAATAGTTTAAGAAAAGTATGTCTGTAGAAAGTTTGTTTTAATTTTTTTTCTCGAGTTATTTTGGTGTTCAGATACCCTTGTTTCAAGCTAAAGTTTTGTGACCCAAATCCTAAGGTGTTCTGCAACCAGTCAAAACCCATGATCTTTGCAGGCAGTATTTATTTTAGGATAAAGAAGTCCATATTAAAATAATATTAAAATGTGCTTTTAAAATATATAAATACATAAAAATATATGAAAGTAACAATGGAATATTATATTGTCACCCGACTTACGTCGCTGTGCAAAATTTCATCATTGTATGACGCCAGGAAATGAGTTAAATTAACGTTGCAAGATTTGAGGACACCACGAACCATTTTGAACTACCGGTAAAAGAAAAGTCTGTAAAACAGCCACCTTGCAGGTTTCGCAATTCCCATTCACTGAGAATATATCCCATTTCTTTAAAATACGTGATTAAAATGACGGCAGCAAACGGATGATCAGAATTTCATGTTCGATTACGATAAGGAAGCGCTTTCCCTTTCTGCGCATGTGCGAAAATCATTCTGGAAGAGGAGAAATGAGAACCTTCAACCATGCAAAATAAACCTCTCGGTGATTTTGACCGACACGTTTCAGACACAGGAGCATTGAGCTGAAACTTTACTTGATACATCAAACAGCGTTTCCATTTATTTATTTATTTATTACATTGCATGAATTTTAGAATGCGTGAGTACGTTACAATAAAGAAGGAACACAATATTGGAAATGTTAGCAGGTAATGTGGAGGTAATTGAACCTGCGACATTGTAGTGTAGTTAGTAATTGAGTAGGTCTACAAGACAGAAGTAAAATTTAGCAGAGATATCATCGTACCTTTGTAGCTTTGAACCTGTTGGAATCTACTGCATAATGATGTCCAAGAGATCAAACTGAAAAAAAAATATTAAAATAATCGTATCTAGGCGTAAGCCTTTGTTGGATCATGTTGTATTTGGATTTGAATTTATTTTTAACCTTTAAGCATCTCAGGCTCAGGTCGGAATAGGGTGATGGAGAGGATTTTGGGCTAGGGGCTAGTTTGCAGGTATCATCTGGCCATTTGTCTGATGCGACTGAGGAAAACCTCTGGAAACATTTCAGTAATTATATGCGGCCCCTGGAATCGTTCCTAGGCCATGATGGCCAACAATAAGCCAACGCTCTGCCAACTGAATTACGGTCGTCCTGTGCGATCATGTTGTCTAGCCTGGTTGCAATTTATAAAACTGACATGTTTATGGTCTCACATTTGACTATAGCTTGATTCCACTGTGATGAACTCATAGATAAACGATCAAATTCATTAAATAGAAAATTCATTTTGGCGAAAAATGTCGATAAACAAACTCGTTCGTGACGATCTAGTCAGCTAGTTCTATTTCAGCAAGTGATAAGCATACACACCAAACAAAGCAAAAATTCAGGACAGTGAAAGCAATATGCTCGTTGAATTTTGTGGTACATTGATACATATATTGATTTAAATAAACTTCCTCTTTCCTGTTTAACTTGTTCGCAATGGCGTCGCATCTTTCTCTTGTCAATGGTCGAGAAATGAAGGTCAGGTTCCCCTTCAAGCTCTTTCTGAATTTTTAAGTCTCGAATTCACTTGATCTTCTATAGTTAGGCAATCCTATGATTAAACATGAATAATTACAACATAATAATCATACATACCAATCGTGCCGGCCGGGTAGCCGTGCGGTCTACGGCGGTAGGCCAACGACTCCAAGGTCCCGGGTTCGAGTCCCGGCAGGGGAATGGGTGTGGATTTTAATTGTTAAGGGGCGAATCGTGACGGGCCAAAGTCCAAAGTTACTAGACTGGCCCATATAAAAAGTTTACCAAAGTTTTTTACATACCAAACGTACTTGTAACGTTGTTATTGAGAGGTAGGCCGTTGTTTACTTTAGTTAGGAAAAGTTCCTCTTAATGGTTGCCATACTTGAATTTATTTTAAGACCTTTGGCTCAGGCCGAATGGATGATGATGGGATGAATTGGTGGAATGAGAAAGTGGGAGAAAACGTGAGCACCCCGAGAAAATTCATGCACACGGTGTTTGCCAACCACAAAGCCCACATGGCATGAGCTGGGATCGAACCGACGATCTCAAGAACCAGAGGTGTGCGTTCTACCAACTGAGCCCCCCCCGTACTTGAATTGAATTTACAGCCTTTAGGCATTTATGGCTGAGGCCAGGATAGGGCAGTGGAACGGATGGCCAAAGGAGTCGGCCATTGTAGATGACGGCTTCCATGATCGATATCCAACATTTGGCTTCACTCCCTATAGCCAGTGTCGACTTACCAGTGCTTCTAGACTTTTGCGTCACACTGAAATTAAAAGAAATATGATTTTAATATGTTTTTCTGTTGAAATTGACATTAAAACTGTGATAACTTTGTAATAGCTTTTTGTAAGTGAAAGATGGAACACAGTAAAAAAAAATGGGTGTGTTAATTGAACATAATGCGGTGTCCCAACGTGACTGCTACTTTTTGTGTGTTAAATCAACACAACACACGGTGTTGATTTCCGTACTGGGAGAAAAAAGTTACGGCTGCAGCAAGATTTGAACATGGGGTACTCAGTTAGAAATGGAGCGTCTTACCGATATGGCTAAATTGTCAAAAAAAAAGTACTAGATGCAAAAGATATGTATTTAACAGCATTTGAATTAAACGACTACACTATAGATTCAAACAGTGTAGGGGATCAGATACATGTTGCTGAACCCCCAAAATAAACTAAGTTCCTTGCACGACTTATCCCATGGTATAATTACTTTATATTTGTCAATTGGGAACCAGAATTTCCATTCATTGAGAATGTTCCATTTCTATGAAAGCTAACAATTAAGATGAAGACACTCAAACACTTGACCAGCATTGCGGCTTTCTTATCGTAACATGCCAAATGCTGCTCTTGCTTTCATAAAAATGTAACATATTCTCAATGAATTTGAATTCTGATCCCTAATCGACAAATGAAAAAGTGATTAGATCAAGGGATAAGTCATGAGAGTAACTTTGTTTGTGTTTTGGGTTCAGGAACATTTTTTTACCGTCTATACTGTTTGAGTCTAGTGCTTTTTTCTGTCTGGCGATTTAGCCCAGACGGTAAGACATCGGACTTCTAATTCAACAACCCATGTTCAAATCTTGTTGCAGCTCTAACTTGTTCTTTCAGTACCGAAACCAACACCGTGTATTGTGTTGATTTAACACTAAAAGTGGTAGTAACTCTGGGACACCGCATTGTATTGAATTAACATAGCTATTTTTTATTGTGTAATAGTGACTCAGAAAAAGAACGATCTTTCACCTTTTATTGCTGCAAAAATGTTGTACGGACCACCGTTTATGACATAAATGCAAAGAACCTTTTTGGTGCCATTTTTCAAAATGATGGACAGTTCTCGGTCTCTAAACGGTTTAAATTTTTGGTATGTTATTTAGCACATCTTTCTGCATAGAATAGCGAATCCATAGGCCCAATTTTTATTGCTGTTCTTTAAAACCCTAAATCGTATTTTCCTTGGACTATTTTCATTGAAATATAGCAGTTACTTTAATGTCTACGTTCGCAGCTTTAACATTATACAGGGTGCGGCAAAACTCCCATCCCCCCAGAATATTTTATGTATAGAGAGACGAGTAATAGGGGTTCTAGGCAGGGGGGTACCGGTTGGGAAGGATGCTGGAGAGAGGAAAATTCCCTCGCCCAGCGTTCAGTAACCACCATGTCGTGGACGGATGAACAATATTCTTTCCAAAGCGGCAATTCCGTTGTCGCTGCCCAGCGTGCTTTTCGCACACGCTTGCAGCTTGCCCCTCGTGCGGCTGTTCTAGATTGCAAAAGCAGTATGTTATGGGTATCAAACTTTAGATCAAATTGTTCTGTGCAGTGCTCGAAGTTGGGAGGGGTAGAACGCCGTACTCTTATCTTTTTATTTTGGATTTGGCGTAACCCTGTCTTTTGATTAATATGAGCTAATTGCCTTTACTTTCAATAGTCAATCGCCACCACTAGGTGCAAGCGTACCATTACTTTTCTAGCCCACTTCTCCAAGCGTTCCCATACCTTTTCTAACCCACTTCGAGCACTGATTCTGTTGCCAGAGCGCTTGATTTCTTTACGTGGTGACATCTCCTGGCCAACACGATCACCCGACTTTACCACCTGCAATTTTTTTCTATGTGAGAATCTTAAGGATGAAGTTTACAAACATCGACCGAGGACTCTGCCAGTACTACGAAATGCGATATAAGAAGAGATTGCTCGTATTCCTCAAGAAATGTTGGTTAGTGATATGGAGAACTTTTGATCTCGCATTCGACAATGCATTGACAACGGACACTACTTGAGAGATTTATTGTTCAGAAAATGAAAACTTATAAACATGTAACATAACTTCTCATTGTGTAGATTTCAGTTTTGTTCATATAGTTTCTTTATTTTGTACCATTTTTTTATTCAACCTTTAAATTAGGGAATGTGTTTTGCTGTACCCTGTATATTGTGGCAATATATACATGATTTTAAACCTTATAAAATTTCCTACAACTTTTATTCGAACATTTTTACCATATTTTGACTCTTCTGACTAGTACAAGGTAAGAAAAAATATATTACCCAACATAGATCACATTTTATTTTATTTTAAAATTATGCAAAAATGGCTGCTTGTGGAGAAAAGTGATAACTTTTTATATTGCCCGTAATATTAGAAATGTAATATAAAAAGAACGAATCTTATACGTTCATTGATTTAGGAGCTATGCCTCATAAAGTAAGTGCAGATGGGTAATCCAAGATGGCAGACTATATTTGAAAATGGCGGAAACCCCACAGGTGAATTTTTTGATACTTCTTGTAGGTTAATAAGAACAATGTGTAGAATAGATTTTATTAATTTGTTTCAAATGCCTAAGTTTGATCAAGTTTTGTCGTAATTGCATTGTACTGTTGGAAGTTCTTCCATTCTTCGATACCGACCATGTAGGCCATATTTGTTCTTCTGAAGTTTTCTTGTATTTACAACTCCGTAGTGGCCATTGATCCTAATCTTCCAGCGATGTTTAGAGAATTGGGTAATGGCATCACGTTTTAAAAAACTTTCCTGCATGACAGACTCGGGGGTTGATATGCTGCTATGGTACAAGTGATAATAGGTTTAACAGACTTCTAAAAGCATGTCAAGAAGGGAACTTCATATGAGATTCCTATCTTAGCTCTGCAGTACATCCGCTAGTTGCTATGATAATAAAATAATAGAGAATCTTATTAAGACTATTGAACTTTGCTCAAAGTCAGTCTGCTTCCTTGAATACATCATCTTGTTAATCCGACAGTCTGCTTAATCCGACGATGTCCAGTGCCTTGGTAGACCGTGATTTTTGTAAATGGTGCCAATTTATTTACGATATATTAATTATGTAATGCAATTCTGAACAAAGGTGTACAGGGGAGAATATTTGCGCTCTGAAATAAATCCATAACACTGTACTCATTTTCATACAATTTAATTAAGAAAATTAGCATTTGTATCAGCTGTACTTTTTGAATTTATAGTGGTGGTGGGGGAAGGAGTAAAACTAATCCGTTACTTGTATAATCCGCCGGTGCTAAACATGTCGGATTGCAGGGGCGATGTATTTCCGGTTTTTTAATGTCGTATTGGCGGGTTAAACGTACCATTTAAATATAAATGGAATAAACTTCTCTAATAACCTGGGATAGTGACAAGTAGTTTGACTTTTGCAAGAGCCCAAAATAATCTTTACATAGCTTGTACTTTGTTCTATGGCAGCGCCACATGCGTTTATGATATTCTGGTTCAGATGGTAATCTGAACGGGAATTCTTGCCCCCACCCCTGTTGCAGTCTTTTATGTTCCAGCATGTGATGCCTTCCTTAATAATCTAGCTGCATTTTTTAAATGAGACGTAGGACCTAATTGTTTGCCAAATCGTGGAATTGAGGCAATCTGTATCAACTGGAATGCTAGTTTTTTCTTTTTCAACTTTTTATTCCCAAGGTTGCTAACATTAGTGCAGAACGAGTCAAGGCTAAAACCTGTTGCGGTTATCCCGTCCATCTCCACGCTATTCCGCAGTTACAGTAACTGTTGATGCTTAACGTTGATTTCTTTTTTTTAAGCTTGTAATTTCAGAAGCCATCTTAACAACAGTGGCTCTTATACCCACCTGCTAGTATGCATTCAAAAGTTAAGTATATATAAAGTACGTATGTATAATAACCCAACTAAATGTTCCTGTTTCGCTGTTCCACTCTGTCGTCCCTTGCTTCTCTACCTTTTTCCGTCCTCGACATTTCTGGCTATGGCCACTTGGGAGAAGATCTGTTTGAATGGAAGAAAATGTCAGGCATTCAACTGCCCGGGGTTCGGTTGAGAACTAAAATGTCTCACCGTAACTTTATATAACTTGTCATGCTCCATCTAACATCCATATTGTATCTGTAGGCTCGATGGAAAATATCTTATACGACAATATTATCTTGGATAAATGGGTTTGTTTGTCGTGCATTTCGTAATTCGTCTGAAACGCGTTAAAACTTTCCTTCGCTAATATGAAAGTGTGCGGAATATGATAAATACACCCATAAAACTATCGTCATGCGAGTCCATATTCTTTCTCCCTCCTCTTGACCTTTATTTTCTTGAATGTGAGACGTACACTAAGAAAAAATGTACTTCAATAATGATAAAACAAAACCCAATGCAAAAGAAGACACGATGGTTAGAATCCCTCCCTTTTAATCTTACATATCGTCGCAGATTTCACAATATCGCCTAACTCTCAAAACGTAAATTTTAAGGGAGGAAGAAACCACACAGTAAATTTGCATTGAAGTCCGGCATACGCGAAATGACTCTCAGGCCTCTTCTACATTTGAGGAGAAAACACGGCGCCTTTCAACAAAACCCATGCTTTTAAATGTGCGTGTCAAACCGCGCTGTGAATAGCTGCCTTGAAAGAATGCGAGTCGAAACATGTAGAAAAGTTATTTTCGCCTAAAGTGACTGTTAGGCGATATTGTAAAATCGGGAACCACGCCTAAAAAGAATGAAAATCAAATTTGAAAACGATAAACAAAACCTGTAGAGGACGAATAGAGATTGATTATTCTCTGAATACTTTCACACAAGATGAAATGTATCAGCTACCTGTTTTGGTAACCTAAGAAACAAGTAAAACATCGGAAAGAGCGGGGATGGAAGTTAGATCGTCTCGGTGGTAATCTATGCTTTAAACAATCAGCTATAAATAACACAGTACATCAGTCACTTTTCTCGCTATATATTGAAGTACTTGGATGCAAAAATGAGAGCCAGAATTAATCAGGACCTAAGAACAAAACGTGCACAAGAAGTGTTTTAAAAGTGTTCTTCTGGAACTAAGCGCACAAGAAATGTTCAAAACTCACATTCAGAAAGACACAATGTTCTCACCACATTAATGTACACATTACTTACACTTCAGCTCAAAACTAAAAGAATTTCTTTTAAAAAAGAGTATAAAACTGTTGTATTAGTTCTTACAGTGTATGCCGAATTATAGTACTAATCTTTATCCTTGTTCTGGAATGCTTTTAACATGATAGTAGGCAATCTCGTTATCGCTGCAAAGCAGAAACTGAGTTTTATTCTAGATTTTGTGTTGATGAATTGTATAATGATAGTAATACCTACTTGGTCACTATGCTACGCGTTACCAACATAACGTTCCACATTTGAAAAATTAATACATTTTTTCTTCAATAATGCCGAATTTCACATTTAAAAAAATAGCTTCTGCATGTATGTCTTTGCTAAGGATATTTATCCTGACTTTTTTTTAAACTGATTTTTGGAAGGGAGGCTGTAGCACCATATCGGTCACTGGCACATGCAAGGAGCATCTGTGACTTTTGTGATTAATCTGATGCTCAGTCAAGGATTTTGTAACACTTCACTCACCCCCTTGTTACGCTTCTCGTTCCTCCAAATGGGGGACCTTACCAAAATAATGTTCAAGCCACCTGCACTAGTATTGCGGATGAGTGTTATTGCATTTATAACTAATAATACTAAATTGTTGCAAAATCCTTTGAAATAATTATTGGGAGAAATCTGCTTCCAAAATTTAACATTGAATCTCCCATTAGGAAAATAGACGTTTGTGTTTACGCCTCCAAAGGGGGGCTAACTGATTTTGTCCAATTTACTTTGAAATGTTAAAAAAAAAGAGACATTTTTCAATAAGAATGCCAAATTTCACTTTAATTGTGTGAAAACTTCATCTTCTCCCAGTGGTCTAGAAAATAACACGAATTATGATAGGCCCAGGCCCTATATGACAGTTGAACATGTATGTGAATCGTTTATTTGAAATCTTATAGAAGTTTTTTTATACTGTGAAATTTTTCGAACTTTAAAAATATTCCTGCCGGGTGGGTGGCAAGCGGTCTGCGGCGGTAGGCCGTCGGCTCGTAGGTCCTGGGTTCGAGTCCTGGAAGAGCATGGGTGTGGATTTTAAGAGCTTAAGGCGAATCGTTACGGGTCGAAGTCCAAAGTTACTAGACTGGCCCATATCAAAATAAAGTTTACCAAAGTTTTTTTTTAATATTCCCATCCTCCTTGTGAGTGTGCAGTATATATATACACGCACACATACATACATAATGCTATATATAATGAACAGTTTGTTGCGCTTATACGGTATACAGTTGAGTGCTTTCTTCTATTATTGTTAACGCTTCGTGATTACAGCATGCTCCAGCTCTTTTGACATTGATATGTTGTTATTAAGACCCTGGATTAATCCACAAACCCTGCTGAAAAATGGAGCGGGCGTGGGCGTTGGAAGTAGGAGGGGGAGTAATGCAGGAAGCGAGAGAAGTATTTAATCATTGAGGAAGACTCTCACACGCCCCACTGACTCAGAATGGAGCTGGAATTCCAAAATTTTAACATCAAATGAAGTTCAACAGGTTTTACTAGTTTTAGGAAGGAAACAACTTTACAGTTACATCATATTAGCTTTTGATATCCTCTCTGTCGCTCTCTCTCTCTCTCTCTCTCTCTCTCTCTCTCTCTCTCTCT
>JAGDQP010020769.1:0-27064 GCA_022664845.1 Lepisma saccharinum | reverse complement strand
GAAAGTAGAAAAGAAGAAGTAAATATGTTGCTAGACGTCAACGTGGAATCAGCGCATATTTTGACTCCAAGAAAGTAGTTACTGTGTAACATCCACACAATTTCGTTTTTTCTTGTATTTGGCGTGAGATATGAAGCTGATACTTTTAGCGTATGTTCTTTAGGATGAAAGTACTCTAGAACGTAGAAGACTGTTCACCGTGATACCGCAACCGATGATACGATCGCGATAATGTAAGGTCTGTTGTGAAGCTCCCGCGCCGTTTAAAAAGGCGTCCAAGTGACGCGATACATTAAATTTGAATTTTGATTTTTTACAGTTTGTGTCACCTTACAGGGTTTGTGGATTAAGATCACAGTTTGAGAACTCCATAGAAATTAGATTTATTAATTTGGGATTATTGATAACTGAGGAAATTAGAAATTTTTAATGTGTTAATTTTTTCAGTGTACAGGAGATTATTGTTAAATAAATTGTCATATTTTTACTAAGAAATATCTTGAGATTCATCACCTAAGTTGAACTAAGTTATTTTCTGTATAGTAAAAGTAACGTATCTTTGGAAAACTATGACGCAGAAGACACCTATTAGCTCGCTGTTTGTCTGAGACTGGCAGCCTTTTGGCTGTGAATCATTTCACTGTACTGACATTAGTATTAACCAATGGAAACACTTTCTCGAACTGAAGCTTGAAAAAATGCCAGAAGATTGGTATGGTAAAGAATGGAAATAATTTGTACTGAATTTTCTTGTAAAAGAAGGTTTTTAGAAGATTCTGGACTGTTCTGGAATATCTTATTATTATTGTAGAAACACATATTCTTTGGAAATATGTGTCAGGTTATAAACATTGGCATGAGTCAAGTAGCTGTTTACCTATGTAAACAACGTTTTTTGAAGAGGGGAAAAAGGGTCGCTGTACGTAAAGAGTGTAATAAAACTATGAAATTGTAAAAGTAAATTTCTGTGAAGGCAGACAATTTGATATGGACACCTGGATTACCAGTTTGACTTGTGTTTGTTATTTCTTTATTGCCATACTAGGTTTATAACCTTTTACTTAAATGCGGTACTTTTATGCCCAGATGGACAGAAACTTCTGTGAATACCTTTTACCGTTGTTGTTTGCGATTCTCTAAATAAAAAAAACATATTTGCACAAGTAGACAGATTGGAGTCATAAAACTCTGAAATGAGATGGTCGGATTTCATAGCATTGTTTACAACCAAAGGATTATTGGCGGAACATCTGAAGAAAAAATAAAGATAATTTCTTTTGTAAATTTAAAATCGGAAGGTGTTTATGTTTTCTGGAACGGCTTAGAATCTCAGAGAAAGGTTTTTTCTTGTTCATTTTCGTTTGTTGTCTGTTGAAGATTTTTCCTTTGATATATACTCGTATATTGACAAGTCGCGGTGTCGGTTTATTATCTAGCTACCTTCGTTCAGAAATTGAGCGAACGACTTGCTGTTTTTTTTGTGATTTTGTACTGGCTTTTGGTATCGTCTAAAGATGAGTGTCATATTTTATCTTGAACAGAGGAGAAGTAGTCAAATGATTTTTAATTTTAATAGATACTGTGATTTTCAACTTAATTTGATATCTGCTAATTTAATGACCAGATAAAATATGCAATCATCGATGCCCTGGTGGGATTCGAACCCAGCACATTCGAGTCGATGGACCCCAGCGACTGTTAACATTTTCATTGTGCTCCATAAAACTCAATTAGAACAGGGTAGAGGAGAACACATTATTTTGGAATTTACAGAGACCATTTTTTGACTGCCTTGTTTAATTAAATGCATTTGTTTAAATACATTTTTTGGTGTATAGAGGGTGGGAAACATTATTTCTTTATGAAATTGTTCAGGAATTGTTTTAATTACTTTAGTCATTGAACATGTATAGTTGAAGACCTGTATTCGCTTTCTGATTGTCAGTTTTTAATGTCTCACGATTAATTTCGTATATGTTTATCGGAATGGTCGTTCGCAGGAATCGCAACCACGACTTCATAGTTTGAGACGCTAAAGACAATTGCAACGGAAGAATGTATAAAATATAGTTTTTTCCTTACTGAATTTCATTATGTTGTGTGGTGGCAGTCAAAAGAATTGATCTTAGAGCCTCTCAAATGTGAAGCAAATACTTTACAATGGCTAAATAAAATACTGATGCATGCTAAATTATTAAGAATGAAGATGATGAGCCAAAGGCAGGTATCAGAGGTAGGTGAACCAATCGTGATTTCCCACTGCCTTCCATTAGTTGAAGTGGAGGTTTAGGGATGGGACATACACTATAACGTGGGTACTTTTGTTGTTTGCACTGCTTGGAAATTAAATATATTTTATGTGAATGGGGGATGTGGAGGTTCATATATTTTTTACTTATGGCCGCCTTCACCTTGTGAAGCCAAGCAGACATAAAAAGATTTTGCTATTCAATTTGATTGTAATAGGTAGGTGAAACCGTGCTGAAAATAGAAATTTGGCGGAATTTTCAGAGAAAAAGCCTTTACACTCTGATTGACACTATTTTATTGATATCAGTTCCTCTAGTTACTTTACTAAACAGTAACTATTCCAGATTTTATTTAAAACACAAACATGCAGTCAAAATATTGAAACATTTCGTGAAATAAAAAAAAATAGTTTGGGATTTTCGGAGGACACCTGCAACTGTCATCATATGAATAAGATTTTTTAAAAATAATACTGTTTAAATCAATGTTGTAGAGTCTGAATGGCGGAGAAACAAATGAAAGCAAATACTTTCTATGTCATGTTAACGTATTTTTAAGTCCCACACTCCATTTTCCATTAAAATCTTGATTGTTGTTTAATCTATTATAAACAACTTTTACTATAACTATTGGCAAGACTGTTATAAAAAGAAACAGCTCTAAGTAGCCGTTATTCATGCCACTTACAATCCATATACTTTGGTCCGTCTGATGTGCTCAACATTTTTACACTATTTCCCTAAGGTTTTATAATGATTTTTTTCTTATATTAATAAACGTTTTCCATAGGAATATATTTTATTTATGATGAACACAGTTATTTCTTAAAGATACTTTCTCCTCCGAACATTCTTACTATTCTGTTGAAGTTAGAAATATTGAAACAAGACAATTTTAGAAAGGAAAGTTTCCTACACTTAAATTCTCATGGTGCGCGCTAAAATCAGAGTTGGCAGTAGTTAACAATTTCTGTAATTGAATTATTTTTCTCGGAAGTCAAGTAATCAATTTTCTCTGCAAAGTTGTAAAAGAATTCCTGTTTAAACCATGTTTAATAAGATTGACTAATGGTTAATCTCTCCCTTAAATAAAAAAAACATTTTTTGCTATACTTTTGACGAATCAACTTATACAAAATTTAAGCAGGAAGTTGTTTTTAAGATGTTCAGTAAACTCGCGTCAAGAGTCACATGGCATAGGAATTAAAGCCATAACAATTTAATCTATAGTAAAATTAAACTGAAAACCAGTAGAGTGTTGAAATACATTTCCATTTCAGTATTAGCAGAGTATTCATAGAATATACTTTGGATAATACTAGAATATTCTGAAAAATATTTGAAGAATATTTCATAATTCAAATAAATTGCTATTTTTCTATGCGAAAGTTCAGTTAATTATACATTTTGAAGTTATCCTAACAAATTAAATGTATCATAGATTCAGATTATATGTTTAAATATATTTCAAGGATCCAATATTCAAAGAATGTTTTAAATGCAACGTTTTGAAGAATATTCAGAGAATATTTATAACAAATACACATCAAGATAAATTGATTCCATTCAGTTAGACCTAATTGCGCTAAACATAATATATGCATTATCCGACATAATCGAAGCTAGTATGATTTCTCCGTAGCTAAGCATTGTAATTGTCAGCCTATTTCATAAGAATTAATGCCTGCGTAGGTAAATACTATGAAGGGTCTGTACCCTTCGCGACTGTTACTAGATTTCCAGCTTTAAGTTGTTTTCATTAAACATTAAATATTTTTTATGACATTTTTAAGCTATAGTAGAATATTTGTAGTCATATACATACGAGACCGAGCCTTGTCAGATTATTAGATGGACCCCTGAGTGCTGAAAGGTTAGCAGAAGCTTTACAGTATATACACACCTATGAGAATGGAATTTAGATTTTCTCTTGAATTTTGTACCATTCAATGTTGTATCTGATTGGATGAGAGACATATCCGACACGCTTTGTAACCAAAGGGTCTTGAGATTGATTAAAGGTTTAGCGAAATGTGCCTAAAGCACTTTAAATCATTTTGAAATTTGTGATTTAAATTTGATTGTACTTGAATGCAGAATTAATGTAATAGTATTTGTTTTGTCAAATCGTATTTCCTAGGATCTTTCATAACAACTTTGTGACTACCTAGATTTTAGAGGAATACGAACTTGACCTTCCTTTTAGTTATGATCATCATAATCATTGTTTCTTTCAGAGAAAACTGTTTGAGTACCACTATTTTGATTTTTTATCTTTTATTTATAAAGACTAGGATTCACCTATTAATTTTTCGTTTAGAGAACTTATGCTGAGTATATCTTTCATGCTGCGGGCGAAGAGTGATACTATATTTAACGTTGTAGATTCCTTAAGATATCTTAACATATAATGAAGTAGGTATTATATGCTCAGAACTGGAATATTCAACTTCCGTTTTCAGGTAATTTGTCTAGGAGAGCATTTTCACCCTTTTTTAAAAATCAGATTTCATTAGATAAATTAACATGAACATATTCAGCCATTTTTTCTCCTAAAGAATAAAGCCGGTGGTCTGACTATACCCCTTTTTCTTTGCGTATATCTAGGTTTGCTGCTATGATCATTCCTGTAGCTTCAGAAAGAGAAATTTTGTTTGAACAAAATTGAAAATAATTAAATTGCATTTGGACATCGTATCGGTAGTTTCTTAAAGAGAAATTTTGTTTGAACAAAATTGAAAATAATAAAATTGCGTTTGGACGCCGTATTGGTAGTTTCTTTTCCCTGGCAATAGAAACTATTTCAATAGTTTTATAGTTCTTCCAGGTGGAAATATGAAAAACTATACTTTCCTTCTTGCACGAATTTGGCAGCCTATAGCGAGAAAATGAACCATTTTTCCGCCCTTGATTTCTTTGGCACCTTATTTATCGACTTTGAAAATTTTATTTAGCGTGCTCTAGCGTTTTTTCTGCTATTGTAGTCCTTTTTACCTCTTTTGTTGCCAATATTGATCATAGCCGTTGTTAAGGATTCCTTATGTAGTTCGCCTTTGTCACTGTTGCTGGTAACAATTCCCCATACATATTGCTATTATCGGTAACGCTATGACGTATGGCCTGCGCGTCAGTTTTAGTTTAGATAATAGTTTTAAAGATCGTCCGTATGAGAAATACTAAACAAGTTTGAGAAAAACATTTTGTATATGCATATGTTAAGGAGGAGAAATACTAGTCTGTCTACGCTTGGAAAAATAAGTTTTCACTAGCAATTCAAAGAGTGAAAAAGCAATTGTCTGTGGGTTATGTAGTAAGTAGACTTACATCTTTTTCGATATAATAATTGACACTTTTATTCAATCTATTAGTGATTAAAATCTCTCCTACGGAAAGAACTTAGTTTATTGATCACATTTTAATCAGCTAAATCAGTAAACTGTAATTGTAACTGTACAAGAGTTCCCGTATTACATTACATTCCTTGACGAACATTCTTTGCAGTGAGTAATCAAGCCCAAGGTGATAGGAATTAAACATCTGGTATAGGCCTTTAAATAAGTTTAACTCCAACTCGCTTGACTTTAATCAATACGGTTTCAGGTGTAATTTGTCGCTTGGATTTAAAATTTCAATACCATTGTGAAATTGAACCGTTTAAGAGACCCCAGATAGTTTAGTTTTAACTTGAACAAATATCTTTGAAAAATGTATTCCTGAGAATAAGAGTTCAATATAATTTTATGGTTTTCTGAATAAAGTGCTAGAGCAAGACGTGGAAAATTTTAATCCTACTAGGGACATGATTAATTGTGGATACCTATAAAATAAACTTTATGGAATTATAGGCAATTACAGTTGACTTCCATAGAACATGTTTAAACATTTTAATCAAGAAAGCAGAATATATCTGTTGAAAAATGTAGCATTAGACTTAGCTAGGACAGAGGATATAATGAAGAGTTAAAATAAAGGAATTCTTTCATTTTCCTTCAAACTTTAGATTATAAGACATTTAATTTAAGGCATAATAGTTACCAGATAAAAATATATTGTCTAATGGGATATAAAAGATCTCAAGGGAAAGCCTCTTTTAGAAATTAATATTGTGAACATAACAGTATTACTTTCCGTTGTCTCTGCTTTTGGGAGGAAATCAATTGAATATTTTTTTTCCTAAATTTTAATTATACCTATCACTAGTTGTTGCCGCCTGCAAAACTTGTAGTACAGTAACCAGTTAGCACTAGTGATTGCCCTTCGTTTTCGAGGGGCCATCGTACGACAAAAAGTTATAGATAATGTTTCCTTTTTTTAAAAAAGGCAAACTTTCAACAATGCATTGGTTTTCACTATACACTTTACCTCTTATTTTGTCTAACGTTTAATATTTTAATAGGAAACAGTGTAAACAGTTAAGGAAAATGTTTCTTCTGATCTCTATGATATATGTACTAGACCAGTTGCCATCTATTTTCCATTAAGTGCAAACAGGAGCGAGCCGCAACTTGGTTGCAACTATCAAACTGGATCCAAACACAAACAATTCAATATTATTAACGAATGTAACAGTTAGGTAGAAATCAATATACTATTGTAATAGAGAGTCCATTTTTCTGAATAAATTAAGAATATTAAATTATCTTACTTTTGATTTGTTCATGAGTAGTATAGGCAGATCAAAAATTATCATTAAGTAGTAATAAACACAATTTGTAAGAGTTGAGCAAAATTCTGTTGAGTAGTAGTAGTGTGAACACTTTTTTGAGTAGAGCATATGCAGAATTTTACAGCAACTTTCTACTAGGAAGATATATATTTAATCATAAAAGGTTTGATAAAATCTACATAGAATATTAATACTTTTAGTATGAAATCATAATCTTCATATTATAGCAGTAGAAATAAGTATATAATAATAGATGGGAAACATATATTTGATATTTGTTTAATTATTTTGTTCATTTTAGGACCAAAATATTATGACTGCTAAAGTGAGTCGAAAGTCTGCTATGGTTCAGATTGTTGTAGAGGAAACAATTAATAAAGTGTGGGTAAGCTTTGACATAGAAGAAAGAGAACGTACGGAGTTAACAATAGAAGATAAAGTGGTTGTGCAGACTTTAACATTACTAGGTAAAGATCATGAAGAGAATATGACTGTAAGTATATGTTTAATCTTCTACTATTGACTTTATCTTCATACTACGAAAGTATAGGCATTTTATACTTTGGAAATATTCAAAAATAATAAATCTCATTTCTTTATTGAATATGGCTATAGGAGATGTCAAAGAAATTACTCCTTCAATATTAGAACAACTGGATGAAGCTGAGAGAAATGTTGGAAAAATTCATTGTACAAAACTTTATTATTTGAAATTAATGTTTATTTAAGGTTGTAAGAGAATGGTCTACTAACAAACCATTACTTTGTTCAGGTTGCTTCTATAATAACGGCGGACAATTAGAGTAGAAGTGTTTCGCGTACCCCGAGAACAACGAACTATTATTACCAGAAAATCTAGGAGACCACTATTTAATGTTTAAAGTACATGAATAAAAGATCAGGTACTCTAAGTTTAGACTATCTTCCGTAAATTTAATAGAGAAACAGCCTGATTTAATGATCAGTGAAATAATCATTAAGGATAGTTATGTAGGGTGGGGTAAATATGATTGCTGGAAAATATGTAATGCGAAGGAATTATCATATAATCTACTATTTTCTATTTTATAGGAGGTGAGTGAAAACTAACAGGAAGGTAAAGACGGTGGCTATTTTTCTGTGTTTGTACAGGAGGAGGGTATTTTGAAATCAATGAAAAACTGGACACCCCACCGCAGTTTTCCGGCATTATCACTCTCTTCAGAATAAAGATTCTAAGTATTCATGAATGTGAAATTATAAAAAAGGTGTTATATGAACGGTCTAATAAAATAGTATTAGCAAGCGAAAAATATATATTTTATATATATATATATATATAATTTCTATCGAAACTTTACTAGCAAGGGAAATATTTTAAACATAAGCTGAAAGAGTTATTCTTCTATTGAATACTAAAATTTTACATTTATTTCTCTTTCTATAAGCATTAAATGTGAAACATAGAAAGCTATAATATTTCAATTAAAAAGGATCGGGCTAGATAGAAAACTCCAAACTCAAAGGCGAAAGCGGCAAATATGCTTAAAGTATTGTATAAAATAGGTTTTATATAATACCACAAAAATGGTAATCCTTGGTAAAATATTAATAATATTAAATGTTTCAAAATTTAAGTGTAATCAAATTAAGTGAAAATCTTTCAACTATTATTACATAAATTTAGTTCAATCATATCTATTCTTAAAATTAAAGAACTATGTTTCGTATTAAATGTAAAAATTCAAAATTCTACTAGAGTAGTTTTATGATCAATAATCATTTAAATGTAAAAATTTACTTTGAGTGATAAGTTTACATTATTCAAATTTTCTTCTTTAAGGAGTATTTAATAATTGAAAATTATTAAAGATATTATAAATTGTAAAATAAAAAGAATTAAAGCCTAAGTATCATTTTCTCATTACTTGAATTCCAGTAAATATAAAATTATCTAATATATAGTTTGCATTCACTATTATAATTAACCCTCCTTATTCAATATGAATATGTGTTACGATGAAGTTGCTACCATGATCGTCAGGCAACCAAGGCTGCATGCTAACTTGGACAATGAAAATAAAAATTGTACAACAATTGGGTAGTAACATGAGTAGAGAAAAATAAAAAAATATTCTTTAACCCTCGACCACGCGCGCTTAAATTTATTACACACAAGCTCGTGTGGCGTCTGTTAGATGCCACCGCTAAATGGATTCAATTTACAGCTTACTATCGTATTAAAATGCTTTGAAATAAAATAAACTTTCAAAAATAAGTTTCAAAAATGTATTTCTTTAAAATTAAGTCACAAAATTTTACAAAAGTAAATTTCGAAACAATTTTATTTAAAAGTTTAAGGTTTACATGAAACTTTTTCATCTTAAATATTTTTCACATTTGATTAATATTGTCTTTCTTTCAAGTATTTCAAAGCCATTGATTCTTGCACTTGTAAAAGGTATTAACATTCAAGACACATTCGTGACGAATGCTCAGGGCACAAGGGTTTGTTGCATTTCTTGCGCTGAAATCGGGTGTATCTATGTTTTTCCTGCCACGAGGTTCACATTGTCTTTTTTCCTCAGAAGTGTTTGGTACAGTTGTAGCTGCTTCTTCACGTAACATTGTAAGTGCTACTCATTTGATCGACTGTGTCAACACCTGATTTAGTGCAGCTGTAAAAGCCTATCATCTCTGGCTTGTTTGTGCCTTCTGTATTCAGAGATGCATCATAGTGCATATAAGTCAGTACAATAATAGCTTTATTTTTCTTAGACACATATGATACTAACGTGCAGTGTTTTTTGAAACCAAACACAGATGATTGCACTGATATTGCTTTAGTTTGAACAAATCCTGGTGGAAGGAAAGCTTTGTTTTTCTTTAGAGTGCCCACACCTATCATATTTTTGTTGGTTAAAAAGATCTAAGTTCATCAGACATGAACCAGTTATCCATTGTGATATTCCTTCCAGAATTCCATACAGGCTCCAATAATCTTTTGACAACATCGATGGCTTTGTTGCTCATTGCATATGGACTGATATCAGGCTGCTTTCCAGCATAAATTTCCATCGCTGAAGTGTAATACATTCTGGAATCAAAAAGGGCAAATATTATAATTCCATATTTGTTCGGTTTGTTGGGTATATATATATTGTCAAAATCTGCATTTTCCCCTGAATGCTTCCAATCTTTCATCTATTGTACAATACTCTCCTAGAGAATATTATTGTTTACAATTCTCACAAAATGTTGTAAAGACTTCTCTAGTTTGTGCCAAGTTGTGAACATTTTGCTTTTCCATTCCGGTACGTCTATCATCAAAACGTGGACAATACAGTAAAAACAAGAAGCGTTTTTCTCACATGGCTGTTCTGCATAACTCTATACCAGTCCCATCTGTACACCATATATCTCTGGTATTCGAATGATTGTTTTTCGTGCTGAACATACATATAAAATACCGAAAAGTGCTTTTATCTTTTCCTTGTCTGTACATTTAGCATCTCGAACTCTGGAATAGTTTTCAGCAACGTGTGTAATTTCTTGATTTGTATGAGAAACGATCTGGTCCAATTATCAGAGTTAATAAACAGATCCCAAGATTCCAAACATGTTTTGTCTCATTTGCAACTAACTTTACACAAGGCAAATGTGTAATAGTATTTTTCTTGCTCGCACATTTTAAGTTGTAATGGACCCCTAGTCATTCATTTCATTTTAGGTTATTTATTTATAGTCGTATTAGAAATATTTTTATATTATGATTTGTTTTATTTTTGTAAAAGCTCGAGAGAGAACAAGGGTTTGTTAAGGCAACACTGAAAGGTTTTCGTTATTCAACTTTTACTAGGTGTGCTTGTTTGAGTGGAAAAGAAGAGGACTTCACTGTTGTGTGGTTCTTGATCGAGAAAGGTTCTTGGTTGTGAAAGGAGATTGTTCGTTCAAGCCTCTTGGTTCTTCGCTGAATCGGTGTTGCGTGTGGTTGAGTCATTGCTTCAAGCTTGGTTGTCTTCCGTTAAGTCATGTCAAATGGGTGAAAAGAAGGCAATTTGTTTTCAGCTTCAGATTTAATTCAATATTTTTATTCTATTAGAGATTTCGCGTGTGGATTCAATTAATTCAGTTTAATTTGATAGGGAAACGCGAGTGAGTAATATTAGTTTGATTTTAAGTTTATCTTAATAGAATTCGTGAGCTTAAAAATTAAATTGTTTAAGTTTCATTTAGGTTTGCTTTTTTGAGTTCATTCATACTTATAACAAAGATCTGTAAATAGTTTAGTGAATTAATTATGAATGTGTAAAGTAATTTTTTGTTTAAACTAAACGTTGGTAAGTTTTAAATTTGTTTCGTATTCAGATATAAGTCGTGATACATTCAGAGCAACATTTAACTGATTAGTAATTAAAATTTCAGTTCCGTTTTTTCTCTTTAAATAGGAATATTTTTTTCTCTATTTTAAATTCTTTCTCATTTTGTTTCTAATATTTAACTTACGTAACACGTAGTTTAATTGAAGTTCAGTCTTAAAGGAGTTAACGTGGTTAAATAGATTTTGTTGAAGTTAAATTTGACCTTTATTAAAAAGTGTTAAAAGCTGTAAAAACTGCATTAAATCATAAAAGTAAATTTCTATAATAATTATTGATTTTTAATAATTGTTATTAATCTGTAATTAACTGAATTAAGAAATTCTTAATTGGAAGTAGTATTTTGTGACATTTAAGCGGATGTTGTTGAGTCGACATTTTTAGTAGATATGAGGACACATTTGAACTTTTGGATTAAGGTGGCTCAACATAAATGCTTTTGCTTTAACATTTCAAGAATTTTGACTTAGATAGTAATTATAATTGAAAAATTCATATTAAATCGTTGTTAACAAATTGTAGAACGGTTATGGATTTGTTTAACTGTTTGAAAGTTTCATTTCTGGGTTGTTCAGTTACCGCTTTTAAGAGTCAAAAGAAGGACGCTAGTTGGGATAGTAATCTTTTCCTCTATGATCTGTATTTTCTGTTGAGAAATGGTAAGTGTTACTTTAATTTCTTTTGGTGTGAATGAGTGAGAGTGAGTTTCGATTTGATTTCTCATTTGTTTTGTTCAATTTCGTGGACGGAGTGTTTGGACAACTTTGGAATTAGGTTGAGTGACTTCGTTTGTGTCGGAACGAGGAAATTTGTTTAAAACTTGATCTCTCGCAAAATAATAAAAAGTTTTTTATTTTGGGAAGATATTCGTCGTGTAATATTCAAATTCAATTTTGAAATATAAAAGTTTTTCTTTAAATAAGAATTAATTGTTTCTTAGACACTAGACAGAACTAATTTGTTTTGGAAGGTCTACAATATTTTTTTCGTCTCTTCGAATGTAAATAAAGAAGTTGTGATTAACTTTAATCCATAGTTTTTTTTAAATAAATAGACTTTGTTTTTCGATTTTTCTTTGTTAAATTAAAGCAACAGAAGGATCTTTTGCGATAGCTTGTTTTGGGGATTTTTTCCATAGTCAAGCGCTACTGATCTAAATTTAATTTAGATGCCTTCTTTTCTTTTTTATAAGCGATTGATACATCGTGATTACATGTCACGTTGATCGGCGCTTGTAACATAAGGAGGACGGTTTCAAAGTCCAGGAACCGCTGACCACTCCTGAACTTTATCTCGTCCCACAAAATACCTAGTCATCGTCTTCAGAATCATCCAATGAATCATCTTCTCCTTCAGTATCTGTATCACTGGGTTCATTTATATCGACGTGATCTTGATTATCTTCGTCACTATGAGGCCAGAAACTATCGTCGTTTTCGGCTGTGTAATCTTCGTCGCTGTCTTTTTTCAATAAATTGCGCAATATTTCAACACCTCTAGGATTTGAAATATCAAATTTTCTTCTATCCATCTGAGTTTAATAACAGAGAACACAATTCCTTACTTTAAAAAGTGTCAGACAAGGTCGCGTGGCGTCTGCTAGTCGCTAAATGCACGCACCATTCCATGTAACTTTCAACTAAAACTGACCAGTTTCACCAGCGAGCGCGACACTTTGAGAAGTTGTTGTTAATACTCTAATCAGAAAGTAGGTAGCAGGAAGGGTCATTACTATAAGTATTAACAACGAGAAAAATAAAAAAGAACGTGTGGCGCATGTCAGACGCCACGCGCGTGATCCGGGATTAATAATACTTTAAGGTTTTCGGATGATCCACTCAACTTTGATCTAAAAATTACCTCTACCTTCTCCTTCTCTTAGAAGATAAGGGCAAGATATATTTATAGTGTTTAATGATACTTGATTCTATAGCCAGCAGTTTTTCATCTTAACATTTACGAACGCAAAGTATTAAGGAAGACTTCCAGCCTAGTCAAAGTAGTGCATCAAGTGTCTTCAAAATAATCTAAAGGTGTTCTGTGAGGATCTCTTCCAGAAAAAAATGTTTTAAATTTTTTAGTGATAATAAATGAAATATTTCGGGAATAATAAATCTAAATTATTTTCTTTAGCTTTACTTCGAAAGAAAATAACTTTTTGTCTATGATGAAATTACGAAAATATTTCTTATATTTTTATTTCCAATATTTACATCAATGATTGCAGAGTTTAAATTTTTTAAAAGCAGCAAATCAGGAATGCAGAATATTACTAATTTTTACCATTATCCACTTAGCATTTGAAATTTTAATCTAATTTGAAGACTTTATATTCTTCATCATTTTCATAACAAAAATATTTTTCTAGCTTATACAAAAAACCTAAATGTAGAATTATTTTTTATTTCTAATCATCAACGTATAAAACATTTTATATATGTATGTAGTAACGAGAGCAAAGTTCTTAACTTTAGGATTTTAAAATTATATTTATTATTCATATAAACTTCAAACAGATTTTCTTATTTCTCTTTTATCTAAAGTGAAATTTACTCTTAAAAGTTATTAAATAAAATTTTATTTCAACAAGTTATAAAATTATAGTTTTTACTTCTATTATGAAACGAAATTTTACTTAAAAAGGTTAGAAAATATTTTCAAAGTACAAAATATAATTTTAGAAAATTAATTTCTTCTATTTTACTTTTAAGGAATGGAAACCTTGTTAAGTTTTAATTTTTAAGAATTTATAAATTAATATTATTTATGTAACTTATAAAGTACAAAGTGAAAATTTGTATTAAAAACAAAATATTTGTTTATTTTGCTATTTAACTTTAAGAAAAGTGAATATAAATTCTTTAAACTTGAAAGTGAATTTTGCATGTAAAATATATTTTTTTCCATTTCACTTGAAACAAAATTTTATTCTTAAAAATTAAAAAAATATTTTTTGTTGCAAATTTTTGTATTATATTTATTGTATAGGTTATAAAAAATTTGTATTTTTGACATGTTAAATATTAAAAGTATAAAATAGAATGAAAATATCTAATATAATTTATATTATCTTTGTGAATTTTGGGGAAAGGAATACTTATCGTATATATTTATTTTCCTTGCAACATACTTTGTACATATTAGAAAATAAAATTTTAAAATTGAATTTTTAATTGGAGAATTTTGTTATTGAATATTTTAATCTAATGAACGTGAGATAACAAAAGTTGAACATACAATGTTTTAAGCAGAACATTTTTATTATTTCAGTTTTCAGATTTTTATTATTTCTGTTTTTCAGAATTTCAGTCATGAACGTTAAGTTTCATTAAAAATAAAGAATTTTCAAACCAGTTGCGTTTTTTATTTTTCACATTTTCAATGATCTTAGAAAGTCAGGATTGTTAATTTTGAAAATAAAATTTATACAAAGTTTTATTATATTTTCGTGTATACAAAGTTTTATTAACTTCAAATGCTCAAAGTTGTTTTAAAGTCAATTGACATTTTAAAATCTTTCATCTGTTCAAAGTCCTTAACGTAAATTCACTCCGTCGCTATCTGATTCTGCATTAATATCTTTCTTAATTAGTTTATCATCCAACTTAAGTAAAAGTAAATTGTGAAGTAAATATTATATAATATCAACAATATGAAAATGCAAATGTTTTGAAGAATACATATGATAAATATTTTAAAAACCATGCATTAAATTGTTTCGCCTGTACAAATTTCTTTCACGATCTCATTCTGCATTAATGTCTTGATGATTTAGTTTATGTGTCACTACTTTCGCGTTAAACATAGCTAATTTTTCTACAGTATAACAAAAGATGATAAAGTGATCAAAATATTGATGCTTCGATATATAGGTATTGTAAATTGTAAAAAAGTAAATAGGATACATTATCACTTCTCGCGTACTACATATCATATCCATTTTTTCATCTACAGATCAGATAACACAATAATGTCTCTGCCAAGCGCGTACATTATAGGAACACCCAACATAGATCGAAGGAAAGTATTTATATACAAAGTTTTCTATAGCTTCCAAAATACACTGTTCTTGAATCATGCAATTTCCATATCCGTATAAGTTTTTACTTTCTCTAGAACACATAGTGGTGGTTGAAACTTCAATGTTCTACACAACACTATCAGTTTCCTCAGCACTAAAAGCAAAATATTTTTCATCACTGAATTAAATTCTACCTCTAAGTTCGAGGTAGATGCACTGCGGTAAATAGCGAGAGGTAAGACCTCAAAAATCGCCAAGGGTACATCCCCTTCATTTACAGAACGATTCTCGTAAAACTGCACGATACTTTTAGTAGCATCCACTATCCTAGCTAGAGCACAACTGCATATAAAAATTATAGGTAAACAATTTTGACCAATTGCAATCATCCTAGTCACGTGCACCAAATCTTTACTTTATGATTAGTTCTTCACGTAGTTCCACTATTTTATTTCCCGATAGGAGACGAAGTACATGTTCAAAGTTTCTTTTAAATGATTAGATTAAGGATGAATATTTACATAAAAATTATATAGCTAATCTATATTCTTCGGATTTAACAAAACACGACAAACGCTATCGTTCAAAAACTGAAGACGGACTTAATTTAATGGACTTCCACGAATTAATTATCCCATACACTCATGTTCACTTTTCTCCTTGTTTCAAAATGCACATGCGGAAGAGAGCAAAATGTCTGTACAAATACAATTACGAATTGTTTTCAGTATACAAGGTTGATTAACCTATTTTGATCCACATCCACAAGAAGGCTTTGCAGGCAAAGAAGATGGATTTACAGATTAATTAACAACAGCATTTTCACTGCCATTCTGTGCCATGATTAGAGTAAGACTAAAGATTTAAATTTTATCTAAAGCAGTGAACACCTGTTACCTCATTGGGCCATCAGTAGGAAAAAGAAAATTTCAGTCACTAAATGCTATGTGAGAAACTTCCAAGATTGTAGCGAAAGAAGTTATAACAAGTTCCCAAGAATAACGCAGAGAAAAACGAAAATAAAGCAACATCTGCTTCCTCCTTCAAACATTCGAACAGCTGGCATGTGAAACAAACAAAAATTCCAACAGGTGGCCAAGACTGCAAAAATCTTTCTTTAATACATGTTCTATCTTGATCCACAATTACCTGGTATCCTCCAATCATCAAAAGATGTAAAAGAAAGAGATCCTATTGTTCACTAAATTAAAAGAATGTGAAATAAAAATAATGTAACATCTGGACAGTCAAATTCCTGGATAAGCCGTAGCATGCCCTAACACGCTTTCAGCATCAAAAGAAGAGAAACAATAAATAGATTGTTAAATGTCATACAACTGGCGCCGATGTCAATGAAGCGGCAGATTGAATAAAACAAGTTATACCACATTCTTGAGCATAACTATACGACAAAGGAAAATAAAGTAACACCTGCATTGGCCAAATTCCAAGAAAACCCTAGGCATGTTCTATCATGTTCCCCGAGGACCAAAGTTATGAAGCAAAGAAGTATTTTTCCAACCATAACAAACAACACTGCGCATGCGCAGTTTGTGGGCCCAAACATTGAAAGATGTGATGTAGATAAATACTTTTTTACGAACATCAAAAGATGTAACAAGACAAAAACGCGCTAAAGTCACGGCAAATCACTGATGAGCGTTGACGGCGAATGGGTCACCATTCTCTGTCAAAATAAAATGTTAAACCTTTCCTTCAAATAACGCAAGAATAATAATGCAAGAGATAAAAATCCTATAATAAATTTAATTACACTTCTGCAAACTGCGCGGGTGCTTCTCACCCAGTTTTATGGTTTCGCGATCGGCACGAGGCCGTATCGTTGGTTGCGGTACCTCGGCGAGCGGCGGATGGCAGTAAGGCGACATAATGCCAGATGACAATAAAGAATAATTATCTCTCGTTCTACTATACATACAGCCTTGAAGATTGGGAGAGAATAAAAGTTAGCCGATAAATTAGACAGGGCACAACGAGCGATGCTGCTGAGAATGTCAGGAGCATATAGAACTACTCCGGGGATTGCATTACACTTATTATTAGGAATCATACCATTCAGCTTAGAAGCAAAAAAGCAGATGCACATTATTGGTTTAAGAAACAAGTTATCATAAGAACTACAGAAATATTAAAGAAAATTCCAAATCCAAAAGATGATATTGAGGAAACAGTAGTAAAGGATCGGCAGACTTACTGGGAAAAATCAAATAAATCCAGGAGGCTATTTGACCTAATAAATAATATAGAATAACGTTTAAATAAAAAAAACCTAGAATTCGAGTAATGGCATGGTCTACTTTCTCAGTGGTCATGAACCATAGAAGATCAAATTGTTTGAGCTGAATAGAGTTGCATCCCCGGAGTGCGAATGTTGAGATAATTAAACAGAAGAACACGTGGTCCTTGAGTGCCAGATAAACCAACAATGATGGAGATGAAATATAGAACTCAAACAACAACAATAACTGAAATCTTCCGGGATTAAATAAAAGTAGAAACATTGGATCAGCTGGCATTTCCAATATTCCATCTTGAGAAAACAATATACATAGAAATGAATAGATGAAGAAGGAACAAAGGTGGAACAAACTGGAGAAACGACTCAAGAACTTGTAAATAAACAGTAGTGATAGAAGTGAATGTGGGTGAGCGGGTGCGACCGAAGGGAAGGTCGAAAGGGGAAAAACAACATTTTGAGGATATACACAAACTTTGTGGGCGTAAAATTTTTCCTACGGCTGGGATCTCTTAAATTAACCCCGACCGGCCGATCTAAAAGTCGACGTGATGTGGTGTGTGTGTTAACGAATTAACGCGAAAATACTAAATATAAAGAGACGCTCCCAGTGCCTGGCTGCCAACCTAAGGTATGGGCAGCAATAGGAATCCGAGTCGCTGGATTAGCAAACAAACAAGTATGTAAGTGTGGTGAAGTGTAGTGTGGAAGTGTGGAGGAGGCTGTGAAGAGGACATTAGTACCGGGATGGCCACGATCGAAGGATATGGAGGATTCGTCCAGCCACCGGGATCCAGCTCTTCTGAAGAAGATCCCTCCCAACAGGTTCAATGTGTGGGCGATTGCAGTAGAATTATGCTAGGGTTAGAATTATTTGATTAAGTTAGTAGTAGGGTAGGAAAATGGGGCTGATAAAGGAGCATTGTAGTTTTAAGGAAATAGAAAATGTCTGGGATTAGATTTTAAAATAATGAGTATATAATTTATAGTTTAGTGTAGATAGTAAATATGGCAATTTAGGAGAAAGCAATACAACATATAAATACCTTAAATATACTAGTAATTGTGATAAATAGTTAGCTAGAATAGAAAATAAATATGAAAAGATATAAATTAAGAAAACAGACAAACTAAATAGAGAAATATATAAACACTTCTAAGTGGTGTGTGACTGACATAATAAACTATGGAATAAAGCAGTATGGTATAAAAAGGAGAGGGAAATAAACAAAATAACAAAGAACTAGCATAAATAAAACACTACTAAACAAAATAAATAAAATAAAAGAATATAACATATACGTTCTAAAACAACGTAAATAATGTAAAATAAACTCAGGTCCAAATCAAACTAAACAATGTACAAAATAAAAATAAAGAACAGAGAAAATATATTCCTCCCAAATCGCGGAAAAAGTGCCCAGGTTTGTCTCCGGGAACTGGGCCAAGAAAATAATCCCCTAACTCTCCCCTTCTCTCACATCTTTTCTTTTTCTTTTTTTGTAGTATTAAATAACTTCTCTGCGGAAATGTCCTTCCGTCTCCGTGCCTCGTTGCCGAGTTAGGGGTCGAGTCGTGAAGACAAAGAATGCGGATTGGCCTCCCACAGTTTTGTGGAGAATCCCTTTCAGATTCGCTGTGCCCATCAGGCACGCGAAGCAAGGCTGAACAAGGAATGCTAGGAGACAGGGGAGGTGGAGGGCCCCCTAAAAGAAATAAAATGCATACAGCCTTCTACGTTCTATATTAACTTCGTATCATCCTAACAACATACCCTAAATGTATCAGCTTCATATCTCACGCCATATACGAGAAAAACTAAATTGTAAGCATGTTTCACAGTAACTAATGTATCAATATTTCTAGCCCTTAATTGACTATTTGCTACCCGGACACCGCGAAAGATTTTCGCAGAAAGCTACAGATATGATCAAGTTAGTAGAAAAGTTAAAGGCATATCAGAAAATAAAGGAGAAATGATTTTTTCTAATATTTTAAAGTGAGTCTTCCAGCACTAGAAGCAGAATTCAGCTTGGCTAGACATTAATATCAATTGAAACATCTCAAAATGCAAGACTGTTTTCGGAGCATCTTTAAGAATGTAGTTTTGAATATTTGTCGAAATGTACTACTAATACTCTAAAACTGTTTTTAAATATTCATGTAGCAAGCTGTTCTTCTGAAAGGGCATTACCAAAATAAAGTATTGTGAGAAACAAATTAAGAACAACAATGACACAAGATATACCTCAAAAGCATTTGCTCATTTTCGTTGAGCAGACTAAGTAAAGACAAAGTTATTTAATGCTTTATTTTTTTTTAGGAAAACGAAGGCTACGTGTGTAATCGTTCATCTTTTAAAGCGTGTGAACTGTTTTACGTAATTGTAATATGGAACTGTGTAGGATTTACTGTAGACATGTAGTGGGTTTACAAGTTGTGTAGAAAGTTTTTTATCCGATGTTTTGAACATCTAACTGTCACTGTTCTTCAAGAAGAACACCGAGAGTCGATGTTCGAAATGTCGGAGGAAAAAGCTTTCTACACGGCTGTAAACGGCTTGAAGTTGATTATTCATTCTGATTTGTGAATTATATGTATAGTTATACTCAGTGCATTTTTTAAATTTCATACCATACCTTTTTTAATTGATTTCACTAAATATTAAGAACCAGCTTTCCTCCTCATTGGAAAAATGCTGCACGCGCTAGCGGTCGTAAATACAAACTATTATTTAAGTATACTTGACAGTCGTCTGGACAAACTTAAAATATAAACTAAGAATTTCCTGCTCTGACATGCATCACATTTTCCCGAATTGTTAGAAAAACAATTAACTCACGTCACTTCGTTTTTTTAAACACTTTACGTGGACTGGCCCAGCGAACACATATAGATATTCACGTTATGCAAATAGAAAGAATGTAGCGTATTGTCCTTAGCACATGAATCTATTTAGGACTTTTTACTCCTACAATACTAGGAATGACAAAAAATATCAGTTCCAATAAAGGAATAGCCGGGGTGATAAAATTTCTTAAAGCAGTTCTAATCCCCTCTCTCTCGGATTTCATATAGCTTGATTTTTTTATTGCAATCCTTTGGTTTTGTTATAGGTTTGACTTTGAATTAAATGATCAAAATGTTTGTTGATAGGTATTTTAAACTACATAACTTAAATTAACGACATTAATACATCGTTATACATTCATACTTAGTATATAAGGTTTCAAGTTATCTCCTTCAGCGAGTGTCCTTTGTAAAGCGAGGAAAATTCTGAGCATGTTTTTCATTCCTGCTATAGGCATAAAACTATAAATTATTTTCAGCTAGGTTGTACAATGTATATGTTATGGGTCGTTGGATGTAATTATTACCCAAAAGTGATTATTCTTCAACTCTTCTTTAAAACTAATATAAAGATAAAATCTGTGTGAAATCACAACTGTCGGCAGAAGACGGTTAGAGAGTAGTGGAATGTCGTTCGAACACACAAATGTCCCCATAGGAAGAAAATAGGATGGTCCTGCCTATCTGTTATTCCACATATTTTATCTCCGATAAATTCTGACTCACCTGGAACGTCTTACATCTCCTTATACCTGAGCTGAAGAAGAATGCTGTTCGAAACATTTGAAGCGTTTCACGATCAGCTTGTTCAGTTTAACGCAAAATTTGATGACGTTACATTTTTCGATATTTCTCCGCATTTTTAATGTGACGCGGTAAATTTAACAACGATAGATAATACAGTACATTCTATACTGCACAGTACAAATAGTTTGTTCCCGTTGTGTCCTCAGGTCATCTTTATACACGTTTAACTGTATTAAGCTTAACAGATATAGTGCAATAATTTCCGTCTCCCATCTTCAAAGACAAACCAGATATGCCATCTAAGGAAACTCTGATCTGAGTGCATCTAAGTTCAGTGTTTTAAATTGAAACCGATATTTGGGTGTGACGAGTACCCGCGTTATAAATACACTAGAAGGAGATAGAGGCAAATGGAAAGTATTTATTACGTGCGTTACTCATTGCCGTATAATTTTTTAACGTAAGAGATAAGTATTGCGAAATCGTTGAAAACAAATGTTTTCGATATACATATTTTATATTTTGAATCCACAAATAGCTTTAGAAGATCATAGCATCATGCCTCGCAACAGTAACTATGCACTTCTTGTATTAAATCACTTATATTTCAGCGCTATACATGTCTTTCCTAGTAGCGATGTATTTTTTCAAAGATATTCTAAGAACGTGACCTACTATTCACATGAGAAATCTAATAAAATTTGGATTGAAATCCGAGGTTTAGTACAGTTCCATAGACCCCCATCTAATTCCAAATATCCTTAAACTGGCTCTTTATCACCACTTTATCTCGTATTCACGTGAACTAGATTACAAGACTTCGAAAAGTTCCAATCAAAGAACATTATTTTAAAATCACGTTAATTTACGATTCATCCATTTAGATTTCTTACTCCTCAGTCCTCAATTGTCAGGAACTGGCTTAATCAAGTTCCTCGGTCTTAGGTAAAAAATGTTTAATTTGATATGGGCATATGCTCATGATATGTTGAAAATGTGTACGATAGATGGCAACAGGTTAAATGCTGAAGTAGCGAAGTGGGCCAATTTATTAGTTGATGGTGTTTGAACAATTTTTAAGGTTATAAAAGATTATAATTATAATTAAAAAGAAATAATTATCACATGTTCAAGTTTATGTAAAGAATTAGCGTTTAATTGAAGGTTAAATATGCCCGTGTGCAGTAAGATTGTTGTATAGCGGACGTGTATACCCGATAGGCGTTACACGCAGCAGAGGAAATGTATGTGATGAAATAAACCCTGTTAGGCTATATTTTACCTTTCTTTTATTTATCTAACATTTATGTTGCACCGTATTGTGGCTGCAAGCTCTTTTTGGTGTGACATCAGATTTACTCCTGTTAGTTGTACTACGATAGTTAGTCGTAGCCCCAACTCCGTAGGCAAATTCCAGTAGTGGGGCACCCTAACTGCACTACGGGAGCATTAAGAACTGAAATCATCAGATCAAGGGACTCACGGAAATATTCATCAACCCTGAGATTAATAAGTAAGAGGAATCTCTACAGAATAAATAGTTTAATAAACAAACGACAAACAGAGACCACAACAAATTATAATAAATATACTATAGTTTACAGAAGATGGACAGATCCCTAATAGATCCTCACAATACAATGTTTACATCCCTAAACGTTTTTAGTACATCGTGATGTACGTACGCAGGAGTCTTGTAATTTAGTTCCCCTGGAAGTCAGGTAGAGTGGTGGAAAAGGGCCACTTTAGTGATGATCGTGAGCCCCCTCGCTGCCTGGAATTAATCCTGAGCATAGTTCCGATTCCTTGTTAATATATGGTCTTGCCTTTAGAAGGTATATGTTTGATAGGACGTAAAACAATACTCAAATAAAAATATTTAGTTAAATATTTCTCCATTGATTTTATAATAAAGCATTAAGTATTTAGACAACGCAAAATTAATGTAAAATAAATATTTTATCATGCTACGAAGAAGGCCACACAATGTTCAATAATTATATCTTTATTATTTCAATAATTGGAATTATTATTCCAAAATATATATATATTAAATTATATATTTTAATATTAAATTATATCGTTTAATCGTTAAGCAGAATGTATTGCATACATTTATCAATTGATGGAAAAAGAATAGTAGGAGAGATTAAAACGTAAGTTGTTAAAGTACTTAGGGGCAGTTCATGAATTTCTAGGAGAGAAAGAATTTCTCTTCCTCACGTACTGAGGAGGTTGAACGTGCTACCAACACTGGGATCGTGTTTGCCTCCAAGGGAGAGTTGTGTAAGAAGAACATACGCTTCCGAGAAGTTGGTCACACACAACTTTTTTATGCTCTTGAAAAACAACAGATCCAGAAAACGTAGAAAACAAAAATACTTCAATAGACATCATTTTCTACTGTTGTCAATAAATCTAACGTTTTCTAAGTAATAAGCCGAATTACAGCAGTGAACCAATTGTATCTAGTTCTGGGTAGTTTGCTTACGCTCGTACAAGAAATCTACACTTCTACAGCGACTTCAGAATATTACTCTGTTTACAAGCTTAATAGTTAAGTTGATATGTTTGCATAAAATTCAAAATAAATTCCACAACATTCGCAAGTTCTTTATTGGCACCTACTCAGACAATGGAGCATAAAAGTTCTTCACCCATTTTCATAATAGTTCTTCACAAAACACAAAACACACTGTACTAAGAAGAATCATGAACATACTTAACTTCCTTTACAGAAATGTATTTATCTGCAATATATGTTATGATTTGACGGGCTGTTCGAAGTTTTCACTACTTCGTTTCCAAATTCTGCTAAAATTTATAGCGCTTGGTAGTTTTTGCTTTTCTAGTGGTCAACTATTTTAGCACTGATCTCACCAGCTTTCCTGGTGTTTCCATTGAAATATTCATGTCATATGTGCATTATCACATCATTTCTTGTTTTGATATACTTCTAGGATATACCATAAATTTTCTATAGGATTGAAATTTGAATTTGTGACAGTATCTCTATCCAGTATGATGTAAAACTGTTGCAGTTCTGTGCGTACGGTCGTATGCTTGGCTATGTTGTCTTGGATCAATATGTTTTAGGCTAATGAGGGTGAAAAATTCAGAATATTGGTACATTGTTTATGGTTCATGTTTCCCTTACCGAAGACAAAAGCTTCTTCTACACCTCTTACACTTATGCGCTTCCATGCAAGTAAAGAACTTCCTTCACTTTTCGCCTCCTTCATCTCACCCTTGAGCTTACATTTTTTCCCTTCCCATCACTCGTCTATCTAAATTTAAATCTGACTTTTATTTATGACCATTAGGCATCTCAGGGTGGGGGAGATGATATTCAAAGGTAGTCGACTAGGGTCAAGTTTGTAGGTACCATGCCCGCATTAGTCTAATGTGACTGAGGAAATACCCTGGGAAAACCTCAGTTAGGATGGCAGACGCTAGAATCGTGCACATGATCTTCCGATTGCTAAACTAAGGACCCACAAACTGAGCTACGGTCGCTCTGTTCTCCAAATAAATGAAAACTGTTAAATGTATTTTATTTTTGAAAAGTAACTTACTTTCAAGTGTTATATTTGCTCTTTTCATGAGTTTTGGCGTGTCTGAGGTCTAACGTCTGAGTTGCAAATATATGATTGATTTTTTTCGTGGTGCTTATCCGTATTAACCAGCTTTGAGAAAAAACATTTCTTGTAAATCCTGCTGAGATATTTATTCTACCTGCATTTTCCATTGCTCACACTACTTTTGGACCTTTCCTTTGAGGTCTTCTCATAACTTTAGTTGTTATCAGGTGTTTGTTTCTCTACTTCATCGTAGGGCTACCATGTCTTGGAACATGCATATACATATATCTTCTACGCATACATACAACTTCAAAAAGTTGTAAACAATACCTTAATTGCACTGATAGATCTTATAACTGTTTCACAGGTAACTTTAAATTATTTACTCTTTTCAAATAACCTCAATAAGGTTCATGTGTCCTCCTTAGGTGTTTCAATTTTATTTTTTACCCATATTCAATTCAGCACGTATTTAAACTGTTCCAATAAGGCCAACTAACAGATGCGAGGGTTCCATCAGCAGCAGATGCAAGAAGACTGATCATAGAGAACTTTGAGTTAAAGAAACCTTCCTACAAGACGAACAAGAGACTAACGACAACTCCTAACCAACGAATACATATTTTGCGAATACATATATGGCTGCCAATGTTTCTAAATTTTGTAAAGGCAAAATTTTGTGCTTGCTTCACTTTCCCTTTCTCCAAAGTAGGTCTTAATGAAGTGTTGACTGATAATATTGGAAACCGTTTTTTAGCTTTTCAACATACTATGTTCACATATTAAATGTTACAGATTTGTTCAGATGAATATTTCTGGAGGTTTTGGATATAGCTTTGTTCAAATACTATTTTACAGTTTAATACATTATATATGACTGTATATTATGCCAAAATAGACAAAAAATATTCTCAAATGGTATAACTCATGGGATAGCCCGTGACTATCACTGACATGCACCTACTACTTACAAACCAAATGAACTAACCCCATGATGACCAGAGCCATAGAGTGTTGTTATCTTGGGAGGCATACCCAAAGGGTATACTCTCCGAGTTTCAAGATTTTTAAATTAGATTACCTATATAACCACTATTATGTGGATTTATCTATTTTTATCACTTTCTGCACCGCATACATGTCTCCAAACGTGTTTTCAATGTTGATCGTCGGTTTTAATTAACCGTTATCGGTGGAAAAAAAGTATGTCTAATTTTAAACCACATCTCAACAAAAAATTGATATAGTTGATAAGACGTTAATAGGACGAGTTTTCAACTATTATTTTCAACTATGGTATGGACTTCGTTTCATGAGATTCTTTCCAATTTAATTGAATAAAAAATATAATTAAAATCTAATAGAATGCCATTAACCATTATTTTGTTTTCTCGTTTGCATGTTGAAAATAAGTTGAATTTCAAACTATATTCCAACGAAAATTTGATTTTGTTGGTAGGTCGTTAATGTGACGTGTTCTCAACTGTTATATTAAACTATGCTATAAATTATGTCTCATAGTGGCCTTTCTTGGCATACAAATTGTACTCAAAAGCAAATAGAATGGCATTAGTTACGTTTATCAAGTTTTCATTTGAATGTTGTAAACAGATTTAATTTTAAATATACTTGAAAGAAGATTTAATTTCATTGATATGGCGTTAACGTGACGTGTTATCAACTTTCCTTTTCAACTGTGACATAGATTTCTCTTCAAAAGCGTCTTTCTAAGCGTATATATTACACTCATTGAGAAATACAAATTTAATAGTATAATCTTTTTGTACGAAATAGTTTTACCATCTTTAGAATTAAATTTCACCGCTGCGTATATGATTGTTCAGATGGCCACATTTTTAGAAACATTTATTAGTGTTTGTTTTAATGGTATTTTCACTGACATTTTCAACTATATTTCCCAGTTAATTAAATGCCTTACTAACGTTTCGATAATAGTTTTTTCATCGTCCACTTCTGACGTTGAAGTTTTTTCGAAACATTCATTTGAATTTGTTTTCAACCATACTTAAAAGTCAGATAAACAGTTGAATAGGTTCACATATACAATGTTAAAAGTATATTTCGAAAATACTGTTTTCATCGTCCACTTCTGGACAATGAAGATTACGTTTGTTCTTATTCCATGAGCAAAATGTCTCCACATCCTGGTAGACCGACGCGTCTGGATTGTAGCGACTGCCTCCACGCGTGCCTTTGCTAAAGATACAGTCTTCGTAACATAAAATGAATAAAAAAAATAGTTATTCCGAAGACGTCTCCATAGCCTAATGGCTACAGTTACGAGCTACAAACGAGTGCGGGAAGTTGTAGAGTG
>JAGDQP010020768.1:16618-32741 GCA_022664845.1 Lepisma saccharinum | reverse complement strand
GGGATATTTCAGTACTGTATCTTTTTTCCTTATTTTTTCATACTTGAAGAATTTTCGTTGTCTCGCACCCTAGGTGTTCGAGAAACATGTTATATGTTGTTATGCACCCCCCTGAAGCTCACTGGAATTTGCAGGTAACTTTCTTTGTTTCGCATCACCTCTGATACTCGGAGAAGGAAGCAGGTGCTTAGTGACCTATTTAAAATTAAACCTTTAGTCTTGCTGTAACCATGGCACAGAACGGCAGTGAAAATAACATTGTTAACTTACCATTTTTGCCAGCAAAGCCTTCCTTTGGATGTAGGTCAAAATGGGTTGATTAAAGTTGTATACTGAAATCAATTTGTAATGGGTTTAAAGAAATTTTGCTTTGTTCCGCTTGTGCATTTTGGAAGAAGGAGAAAAGTGAACATGAGTGTATGGGGTATTTAATTAGTGGAACACCACTAAGTGAAGAGAACCGTTTCAGTTTTTAAATGATAGTGTTTATCGAGTGTTATTAAGGTCGTAGAATGTAGATGAGATATTGAATTCATATATAAATACTCTTCCTGGATCTAATCATTTAAAAACAAACTTTGAATATGGACTTTTTTGTTGGGAAACAAAATAGTAGAACTACGTAAAGAACTAATCATAAAGGGAAGATCTGGCGCACGCCACTAGAAAGATTATAATCGGTCAACTACAGCTTCTTGTGGAAGTTGTATTTTCATTTTACTGGTATTTCAAGATGAGTTACCGAAGTTTAATATGGTGCATTAAAAGACAGATTTATTATTACAGAGGAAACAACGAAACGCGCTTTCTTGTTATTATCTAAATTTAAAGGTAAAGTTTATGATGTGACTGATACATTTCCCCCACATAAAAGTGGAAAATAAAAATTAAGAAGTGGATTGATTCTCTCCAGCAGCTGTAGGAATAGACTTATAACAGTAGCAGATAATCCAGTCTCAGTTTATCATGTCTTCGCAAAGCTTAATATGGTGTGATAAGAATAATCATCGGGCAATTATGTTTGTGCGCTGGAAGAAGCCGAACGTGCAGCCTTAGCTTTGACACACATGAATATAGGTCTCCTAGTCCTTCATTAGTGACTAGTTTTGATTGTTCTAATGAATCTTCAGTAACGGTGAACAGTGGTTGCTAGGATGAATCAAACTTTGTTTCTTCAAAAGCTTTTGAAAGTGATTTGCACAATGCAGCTGAACTAAACTCTCATGCCCTTGAAACTGTTTCTTCTAAAAATGATGGAAAACCTAATATTCCGCCTTGTCAATGCGTAATTAATATTATTGAAGAACTTCGTATTTGAGAAGCCACAGACAATTTTAATTATCTTATTACGCATTTACTCTGTGCTGCCTTTTTCCAGAATATTCCTAACCAGCTAGCGCATGCTTGTCTCAGTTGGGACTTGAATGAACTTGAACGTAGTGAACTTTTGAATGGTCGTACTTGGAACACAGTGTTTAACCTACTAACTTTATGCAGATATATAATGCTTATTTAGCAAAACATGAAAATAATAGCGAATTTGGAATAGTGACTTTTAAATAAAGATTGCGAAACTTACCTCAACATAAAGTAGAAGCGGTGAGAGATAAATTAATTTCAAAAGATATATTATATCGTCCTGAAAACACTGACTTTGTTATTTGAACTACCAGTGTGGAATATAATGGATTGTACTTTTTGCAGTGCTTTGCGTATTTTAGACTTAAGCATATTAGAAACAGTAAAAAGTTGTTTAAAACAAAATACAATCCATTGTAGTGGATGTACATTAAACTTTACTCGCCAGTGTATATATCAGTGATATACTGGATTTGTTATAACAAAGTATTTAATGAATGATGTAAACGATCATAAAGCATTTACTGAATATTACATATAACATTTATAAGCAACAAGAACATTTAATTATTTCATTGAATATTTTTAAGAAATATACAATTCTTTTTCAAGATATATAATTTATTGCACAACCAATTCCAACTATTATTGAACAGCAATTTTCTCCAGTAAAATCTTTAGTTTATTCAAGAAAATTTATTATTGATACGCAAGGTTTTAAAATGTCATTCCATGTTTGTTTACGTGTTCAAATTATTTATGAAAATTTTTCTCAGCATTTAAATGCGAAACAATAAAAATTTCAAGTGATGCTACGTTAACGATTCATTGTATGGTAAAACATCCATGTGAAATGATCGAATTACCAATAGGCTATCAAAAACAGTATGAATGGTTAACTGAAAATTTTCACGGATTATCATGGGATACTTTAAATGGTTATACTATACATCATATTCGAAGAAAAATTGCACAACTCTGCGAAGTTGATGCAATATTCTTTTGTAAAGGTGCTGAAAAAGTGCAATGGATACAACATTTGTTTCAACTAAAGAATGCAAAAGATGAAAATGGTGATGGTTATCCTTCGCTTTAATTAAATTTTAATGTGAATGTGAAGTGTTGCACTTACTATATACTTAAGCAACTGAACGGTTGCGCTGTAAGAAACTGTACAACTTCAATACTAGTTAAACTTACAGAATTCAAAAAATTGTGGAAAATTTGTTCAAGATAAAATTATAATTTGTTATACATACACTATTGAATTAATACTTTTATGACTATGAAATAAATTTGTAAGTATTATATAGAACCTGAATTTTTATTTACTCATGAAATGATAATACTTTAAGAAATAAAATATTTAGAGACAAAATATGTGAATTAGTTTTATTTTCAAGAAAATTTTAATGATACTTTAATGTTGAAAATTCTTAAACTTGGAATATTTCTATTTTAAAGGGAAAGCCTTAAGTAAAAATACTTTTGTTTAAGAAAAAAAACAGAAGTAAAAATAATCTAAAACAGTTTTTTCTTTTCGTTGAATAATTTCCTTGAAGTAAAAATAATTTAAAACAACTTTCTTGTTTAACTAAAATATTATTATGTAAAATGCATTATACTTTTTATTAAATTTTGTTTGACTAAAATATTTTCTAATTACTAACTTACATAAAATATGTTTCAAATAAAATTACTTTCATGTACTGTATTGTTTTGTATAATTAAATTATTATTTTGTAAAATACATTATAATTTTACTAAATTTTTTCTTAAGTATTTCACTAAAACATTTTCTAATTATTACATAAAAATTAAAATAAATTTATTTCATAAACTTTAAGTGCAAAATTAAATTTTTGTTAAATTTGCATTGCTGAGAAAAATAATTTATATTAGGTTTTGTTTGCATATAACCAATAAGTTAAGTTCCAAATTAAATTTCACAAAAGTCAAACTTTGTTCTTTAAAACGTTTAAGAGAAAGAAAAGATGTTTAAGCGAAATTAAATAAGATAAAGGAGAGCGAAATAAAACATTGACTAAGTAAAAAGATTTACGATTTATTATACTTCAAAATTTTATTTTCACAAAACCAACTTTGTTTTGAAACTTTTAAGAAAAAATAGTTCGTAAATATTTAAAATATTGTTAAAAATAATTAATTTACAGAAAGAAAATCAGCAAAATAAAATTTTGGTTATATAAAAATTATATACTATTTATTAAATTTGAAATTTAAATTTCATAAAATAAAATTTGGTTTAAAAGTTTTAAGAATAACCTAGTAAATAATAAAACGTTTTAAAATAATTTTAATACTTAATTGTAATTATAGAAAAAATATCCTTAAAAAATCTTAGATGTATATAGTTAAAACTTAGAAATAATGGCACACTCATTCATCATATTTAGGTTCACATTTGCGACATAATAATAATAATAATTAAGAGAATTGAAACCAGTTCTCTCATTTTAAACTAGGTACGGAAAATTAGTGTTACTAATGACTTTTTTCGGTTGAAAAGAAAATGGAAAATATATGATCTATATATTAATTTACGTAAAATAAAAAAGAGAAATATACAAAATATTATCCGATGATTTAAAGATATTCCATAAGGATATCAATCCATATTTCAGTTCATATTTATTAAATTTAAATTAATACATCTTAATCCCTTTTTAACTTAAGATTGTGAAAGTCGTTAAAATTGAATATATACATTCAACTACTTGAAACCTGAAGAACGATCTTTTATTAATAATTGATCTTTAGTTCTTTCAGATTCCTTGTTTACAATATATTTAAACCCTTCATTGAAGATTCCCTTCCTATCTTCTGAATTCGCATGGCGTATACCATATTGTTCACGTATGCCACTTACTCGTTCTTCTATTAAAATACTACTTACTGCACGTACACGTATTTTTTTCTTCCATTTTACATGAATGGAATTGTTCTTGATGAAGTTTGAAAAAACATCCATTACGTAATAACGCCTTCTGCAGATTCACAGGATACCATTAATCTATTGTCTTCGAAATACAATTACCATCCACACAATTTAGTGAATAATAAAACCGTCCTAAGTCAGTTGTAACACTCCCATTACATAAAAATACCTAGAACAACTCTATCAATTACAGGTTACTGTACCTCATTAGATGAACGCACAAAATTTCAGTCAATACCATATCTTGATACACGTCTTCATTACTCTCAAATGAATCTTCAATATTTACTGCACTAGCATCATCACCAGATGTAATAGTAGTAGTAGTAGTACCAACGGAAGTATAACATAGATCCCTCTATCTCTTGAAGATTATCAATGGAATCGTAATTGTCTTTCACGCTATTAGATGTCGCAACTTTCTTAATTTTCATGACTATCCTAAAAAAAAGAAATAAAATCATAAGTTGAGAATCATTATTTTAAATTTTAAGTTACAAAAATAGTCTTACCTTATTTTGAATTTTTTGTTATAGCTCAAACATAATAAACCATTCTTTAAAACATTGATACGAATTGTTAATACCTTAAATTTTTCAATATTTAATTTTCGGGATTTCGAAAAACCTAGTGGTAGAAAGCTTGTACTTTGAACACAAAGACATACACAAAAACACATAGGTATCTCCGGACGGCAAAACTCTCAATCAGATCGATCACGTATTAGTTGATAGACGAAGACACACCAACATAAAGGTCGTACAGAGGAGCGGAAGGTGACACCACCTATGAATTAGTGATCACAAAGGTAAGGGAAAAGTTATGCATCGCGAACAGAGAAAGGAAGGGATCAAAGCAACTGAAATTCGAAGTTAAACGATTAAATAATACGAGCATATAAGCAGATTAACAACTCGAACTCTCAAATAGGTTCGAAATCCTAGCCGACTCGAGTAATAATAATGATGGATTTTAATAATGAAATTGATGTAAGTAGGATGAGGGAGGCAATTCAAGAAACAATTAAGAGCGCAGCTAAGAAACGTGTAGATTTGAAGAAACAATAGAAAAACTAACCTTGTTTTGATGAAAAATATATTAAGCTTCATGAGGAAAGAAAACAAGCAAGACAACGATAACTACGTAATATAAGAGAAGCAAATACCAACCACTACAGTAACGCGAAACGAAACGCCACACTCATTTTCAGAAACATGAACGACAATATCTTAAGTAGAAGATTGAGGAGACAGAGCAAAATGGAAGACAAATAACATACGAGATCTATACAAAGGGGTAAACTCGTTAAGAAAACGTTACCAGCCGAGGTTAGGAATGATTAGAAATGAACGTGGAGATCTTCAGGCAGATCAGATCAGCTGTGTGGAAAAGACATTTCGACAAATTACTTAATGTACACAACGGAGAACAAACAGAGGAATTTGATATCCATACTGCAGAACAGTGCATTCCCGAACATAGCGAAATGTCGGTAAAGAAATTGAAAAATTTCAGATCACCAGGAATAGACAATTTTCAAGCCGAATAAATAAAGTAGGTTAATACGGTTTAAAGTAAATAAGGTTTTGAGAAAGATATACGGGCCGAAACGCGACGAGATGACTGGAGAGTGGAGGAGTCTACATAATGAAGAACTCCGCGGACTGTACGATTCACGAAATGTAAAAATAATGAAATCGCAACGACTAAGGTGGGCAGGTCATGTAGCTCGGATTGGGAAAAACAAAGACGGGATGGAATGAGACCATTGGGAAGACCAAGACGTTGGGAGGACAATATTAGAAGAGATCTTCAAGAAGTAGGCGTTCGTGATGAAAATTGGCTTGATATTGCCAAGGATAGAATCCAATGGCGAATGTTTGTTACTGCGGCGATGAACTTGCGAGTTCTATAAGCCATAGAGTAAGTTAATTTTTTAAATCATTAATATTAAGTTAGAATTCTATCTTAAACAAGTGAAATCTCATTCTAAACTTTTTAAGAAAATAGTAACTGAAGAATGCTACTTTATGAAATAGAAAAATAAGTTTTTGAAATTAGTTTTAAATTATATCTGTTATCTTTAAAATACAGATCAGCTATAGACTTACTAATTTTTAATTAAACAACTAATAAATAAAATATATTTTGACATTTTAATTTATTTTTCTTTCTCACATTCCCATGTTCAAGAACATGGTTTTTGTTATTTCACATCCCCGTTGATGCTCGCTGGAATTTGAGTGTGCAGGTGTTTACAAGAATTATTTTTATGTCTGCCGCTTTATTGACATCAGCGCCAGTTGCATTACTATTGTTACCTTAACAAGGGAGGGACGCGAGATTTTTGTTGTTTCGCTGCTTTTCAAGCTCGGAGCGTGTTATCACATGCTCCGGCTTTTCCAAGAATTTCACTGTGCAGGTGTCCACAGAAATTTTCTTTCTTTGAAATCAGTAGACGCGTAACAAGATACAACAAATTGTTTAGCAACTCTGGTGCTCGGGAGGAGGAAAAAGTTCTTTGCACCTGAGAGGAACAAGATAGAACATGTTATGTTGGACAAGGTTTATTTGTTTAACATAATTTGATGTTTGCTGAGGAAAACATATGTTCATTGGTATTTTCTTTGATGTTCAGAACAAACTGTAATGTTTTAATACATCTCAAACAACTTAAATATTTTTTGTTCGATTTTGTTCACACTACGAGAAAGAACTTTCGGGTTACCTTCTTTACAATTTTTGTTGACGTACTAGGACCATCTAACATCCATTTGTATCAAGCTACCATGTTATATTCAAGCTATTTTTTCTCGTAGTGCATTACCAAAACGCTTTGAAGATAAATTGAGTTACTTATTATGATTTTGAATATTCATATGCAGAGGGAGGTGAAAAAGATTTGACTATCATGCAATACAGTGGATCCTCCTTAGGTGTGAAAGTAGAATTTTCTTCTAACAGTGAAAACGCATGTCGTTGTGTGAAAAATATAATTATTGAATGATGTATTCTTGAAGCAATTCAAAATTGGGAAAGCAAAAAGAATATTAATCTGACATCACTGCTTTTATAATATTCGTATTGATCTGTATCATGATTGTGTTAATGGTTCAGTCGATGAAGAATATCTTATGGAGTAATTATGGAAGTAATTATGGAATTTTCGAATTTTTGATAGCTATATTTTGAGAGATCAATATTTTACTAGTATTGATATTTTTGCGGCGATTACTTATACATAAAGAATTACTTGTGAGAGGCAAGATAATTCAAAAAGATATTAACGCTATGCCTCGCAGTGATTGAAAGTGTGAACATTTAAAACTTATATGATTGTTTGATGAAAGTTGAAGCTGTTAAAAATACTATCTATGTATACTTTTTATACATAAAATTTAGTATATCGTTACATAATGAAATAAAAAGAAAGTGAATATCTAAAACTTAATCTTTGCTGAATTGAGAAAAATAAAATTATTACTGAAATTCTGGAAATCATATAGAATATATAGTTTGAAGATTGAGCTTCTTCCATAATATTCTAATGGTAAGTTTTTATATTGGAACTTATAAGAAAGTTTTCTTATAATTATATATGATAAAATATGAACGTAAGCTGATCTATCAGTACAAGACAAGAAAAATACTGAAACGCTTAACATATTCTACGCATAGAGAAAATACGGATATTGCACATATATAGTACTATGACCTGAAATTTTCGAAGATAATTATATTTTCATAAATACACCTTTATATTTCTAAATTTTAAAGTTTGCGAATGCCTAATTATCTTTTACATGTGTTTGGTTTGATCTTAAAAATAAAGTAGTTTTATTTGATTTACCTCCGATAGATGGAAACTATTTCTTGTAGAAATGATCAACTTATGAAAATCCTTGAAAAGTTTATTTTTGAGCATAATTTCAGCTTTTTACTATTTAACGCTCACTATTAAACAAAAATATTTACTGGTAAATGTATATTACTGAAATATTTGCTGATAAAAGTAAGTAAATTTCATATAGAATTAAAACCTAATCACTTATACTACGCGTTGCGCAATGTCACGGCGTTCATTGCGCAGCGGATCAATGCCTTGCGGCTGAAACAAAATGGCGTTCCGGTCAATGTCAGTTCGCATGGTTTTACATCGTTTCATTTTCCGCTGAAAAGTATAGAGTCACACTCAGTGTACCAACTTGTAGCAGTACTCCTTATCATCTCTGATACATATTAATAAGTAAAGGTTTAAATCATAATCTCATATTATATTACAGTTAACATTTTTTAAAAAAAAATATTCTGTTTTAAAATGCGATATTCACCAATGTTGCATTTGCAATCTTATTTTATAAAGTTATCATAACTGATCTATATTTTTCAAATAACCTTAGTAAATCCTTCTCATTAATATTGAAGATTGTTAGATGAAAATTCGTTCTTATTAGCTTTTAATTCAGTTTCTATCCTGTGAAATGACTTACTCTCTCTCTCTTTCTCTCTTTCTTTCCCACTCTCTCTCTTTCTTTCCCACTCTCTCTCTCTCTTTCTTTTTCTCTATGTGTATGTCTCCGTTTTCTCTGATTAATTTCCTTAGTGCAACTGAGCTAGTTGCGGTTCGCAAAGTCCTTATACGTTAACTAACACTGGTATATAAATGTGTTATACCCTGCAAAGTCCCATAAATAAAAAGTATGATTAACAAATTGTAGTATAATTTGTGAAGCGTGATATTTGTATTCACTGGGACTTAAAATAATATATGCCTGTTATAGTTGAATATTGTATGCACAAGGGAGTTAAAGATAAGAGACATTTAAGAACAAAATTAATGAAGAGAGAGACGAACTGAATAAACTTATGCACAAACAAAAAGAAAATGTAATCAAGACAATGACAAAGATTGAACTCGTCAATCACATGATTACATCACAAATCTACTATATTGTATTCGTAGAGACGTCGTTAAAATGCAATTTTAGTATTTTGAATTTCGTTTAAACAAACAAAATTTATTTTTCACAAGGTGCAGGAATGAGCTTAGCAGTACACCTATAGAAGTAAAAAGAAAAAAAGACCATGAAGAAATTTAACGTTCTTGATACAATAAACGTTCTCCAAGACAAACTATTTGAAAACTGAACATTAATAATCCACTTTTAAGAAATATAAAACGAGTAATACAACTCTTATATAAAACAATGCATTCATAATTACATACAAAGATAACATTAATGATGAACATCGTTAACCCTCCGTCCTCCCGCATGAAAAATACTGTCTGGCGCCTATTAAATAGTTCAATTACTTTCGAATTTTTGAAGAGTTAAAACTACTTCTCTTTTTTAAATTCCTCCTTCACAATGATAGTGAAATTTAATTCCAGGTGAAAAATTACACCTGAAACCGTATGCATTGAACTCAGACGTGTTGCAGTTAAACTTATTTAAAGGCCTACAGCAGGTGTTTAATAGCTGACGCGTTGTGTTTGACTCCTTATTCTGCAAAAGTATATTAATCAAGGACTGTAATGTAATACGGGAACTGTTTTGCAGTAGCAATTACAGTTTACAACTTTAGCAGATTGAAATGTGATTAATAAACGAAGTTCTTTCTGTACGAGATATTTTAATCAGTAATACATTAAATAAAATACCAAATATTATATCTAGAAAAAATGTGTCTTCTTAGAACATAATCCGCATAGTTTTCACTTTTTCAATTGCTAGCTAAAAATCTTATTCTTCCAAGCCTAGAAAGACTACTAAGTCTCCTCATTTTCATTATATGAGAGTGTATACATAAAATGTTTTTCTGAAACGTGTTAAGTATTTCTCACACCGATAATCTTTAAAAATTATTATTTAAATAAAACCAGACCCAAAGGCAAGATGCCATTACGCTACTGATACCGGCAAAAGGGATGTGGATCTGTTACCAGCAACAGTGACAGAGGTGAACCACATAAGGAATCGTTAACAACCGCAGCGATCAGTGTTGACAAGAGCAGAGGTAGAAAAAGCACCACATCAGCAGCAAAACTAATAGTCGCTAGAACGCGCTAAATGAAAGTTTCAAAGTCGCTAAATAAGACGCCAAAGAAATCATAGGCTAAACGTGGTTGGTTTTGTCATTATAGGTGTCAAATGCGTGCAAAATGAAAGTGTACAGTTTTTATATTATTACCCTAGAAGAATGATAAAACTATTATATTGTGTTCCTAGAACCGACGTCAAAAAGAATTTTTACTAATTTCAATTTTGTTCAAACAAAATTTCTCTCTCAAAAGCTACATGAATAAGGATATCGACAAAGATGAGAAGAAAAACGGTATCAAATAGAAAATGACTGAATATGATCGTGTTAATATATATTTGAAGAAATTTAATATTTTCAAATAAGCGTCCACCAAAATAAACTATCTGAAAACGGAACTTGAATATTTCAATTCTGAGCAAGTAATACACAGCTTACATGCAAAGATGACATTGATGATTTACGCCGATTACCTGTCGTCGCCTACATGAAAAATACACTCAGCAGAAGTTTTCTAAAAGTAAAATTAATATATGAACCAACCCGAAAAGTTTTGTCTGAAAGAAACACTGGTATTGATGATAACTAAAAGACAAGTTCGTATCCCCGTCTAAAATATATGCAGTCATACAATTACTTTGAAAGATCCTAGAAAATGGGATTTCCAAAAACTACTTCGTTAGCTGTGTGTTCAATTATAATTGGCCTCGAAATCCATTGCCTACATAACGTCTCAGATATGTGTCACATTAAGTGAAATACAGATTGAATGGATGAATATTGAAAAGAAAATATAAGTACCATTCTCATAAGTGTCTATACTGTAGACTGTCTCTATTCCAATATATCAGCAGTCCAACGTATATTTCTAAAGTCTGACAAGGTTTAGTTTCCTATTCTTTTGTATCATAAGAAGTGTTATTTCTTCCTCAACGTAAAGCTACTATAAAGTATGGAGGCTACAATCGTTTGATGGCATTTACCCAGGCAAACAATAATTCTTATAAAATAAGCTGACAGTTGCAGTGTTATATATACATATTAAGCACGATAGTTTCTATTCTCTTAGTTTGGTGCAGCTAGGCCTAACTATATGAAAGCAGAACATTTTACAAAATAATGTATTTAAAACCTTCTTTCATTAATGGATTCTTGAAATATATTTAGAGATATATTCTCAATCTACGCTATGGTACTTTTCACTTATGAAGAGAACTTCAAAATGTATTATTTACCATACTTTCTTGTAACAATTTATTTGAATTAAGAATGATTCATGAAATATTTCTGAGAATATTCCAGGAATAATCAAAGTATATTCTATGAATATTCTTGAAATTCTGCATTGCAAATATCTTTAAACAGTTTACTCCTTACTAATTATGGATTAGATGGTTCTAACTGTAATTTCTAATAATCTAAGCTGTGTGACCCAGCACGTAAGTATACTGAGCATCTTAACAGCTGCCGGCTTAAAGTGTTTTTATTTAAAAAAATAAGAGCAAAAACAATTGTTTTTTATATGCGGGAAACCTGAATCATTACTCAATCGTATATGACATGGTTAAAACAGCAATTCTTTTACATTTTGCACAAAAGAATCATCACCTCACTTCTGAGAAAAAATAATTCAATTCCAGCAAAATGTTACCTAATGCCAACCTTAATTTTAGCGCACAGCATCGGAAATTAAGTATAGGAAACTTTTTTATAAAATTTTATCGTTTCACTATTTCTAACTTCAACAGAAGAGTAAAAATCTTCGGTTGAGAAACTATCTTCAATAACTAATGAAAGTGCATTTACCGTAGATAAAATAAAATCCTAAGGCTATTGTTTATTACTACAGTAAAGAATTTCACTCTAAGACTGGTGAAAGACTGTAAGATGCCGAGCGCATCACATGAGCTAATGTATATGGATTTTAGGTGATATTCATAACTGCTACTTGGAACTGTTTTTTTGTAACAGTTTAGCGAAAAGTGACTGTTTATAACGAACTAAAGAAGAAATCAAGATTATGATGTGAAAAAGAGCGCGAAACTGAAAAATATGTTTACACCACACATAAAATATTTCTTTTTACATGTTTCTCAGTCATCCATACTCTACAACATTGATTTAAACAGTATTATGCTAAGAATCGGATTTAAGTGAGAATAGCCAATAGATATCTCCTGAATATCCCAACCTAGATTTTCGAATTTCACAAAACTATTCAATATTTACACAGTTTTTTTTGTGTTTTAAATAAAGTATGGAATATCTATTGTTTAATAAGACTATTCAGAGGATAATCCAGACTTTCTACTCGATCATCAGAGGTGCTAAAAAATAAAAATTTAAAAATCAACTTTGCTTTTCAATTGTCACAAATTTCAGGAAAGTTGCAACTCGTAACCTAAACAAAATTTTCAAAATTGAACTAGATAGCTGAAAGATAAGAAACTAGCCATCTAATTTCTTTTAGAGTAATACTAATTCGAGTACCTTCAACGATTTTTCCTATATTTTCACTTCACAAGGAGGACTTGCATCTGTTAGCAATTAAAAATTATAGGATGCTGCATAAACTTTTGCTCCGCACATAATCTGATCAGTATTATTTCGCATATAATCCAAGTCTTCTTAGGTCATACTGTGAGGGTGTAAGAATTCCCTTTACGTGTCCTGTTATTTAAGGCTATCAGCCGACACCGGCTTGGTTTATAACTAATACAACTTTTCCGGTTATTTTTGCCGAATACAAAAATGTTGCCGACTTACTGTTGTCGGTTTGTCGGCGTTCAAAGAAAATGTCTTAGCAAACTCATGACGTTCGGTCACATGTGTTTAACTTCGGGCAGTACTACTTGTACGTGTTATTTTAGCAAATTATTATTTATATCCTGTATATGTCCTTTGCTTTTACTCTATTTTCACCTTCCTTGTTAATCTGCTACCCAATCAGCGCTAAAGCAGCAAGTAAAAAGTTATGACTTCAAATCCCGTCTCATGATTTTTTCTGTTTTTGTATTTCCATACAAAATGAAGTTTATGCAAGTTTAGTTTTTACGTTCGACAGATGGTTAATAAGGCAGCGACTTCAAGGTCCCGGGTTTTATTCGTAGCTACGGCATGGATATTTCTAGTTTCAGATTATAAATATACTGATCGTACAAAATTAAATTTATCAAAGCTGAATATCTATGTTACTTTCTAGTTGTTCACGGTTCAGAGTTTAATTCCCGCCTCTGACTATGAAATCAGCTTTTAGCTGACGATTTCGTTCACAATCATTCCCATCGGAAAGCAACATGTTTTCCTCCCCCCAGCACCACAGGTGCAAACCAAGAAAACCTTCGCGTCGTACCTGCCAAATTTCTACAAAGTATATGAAATTTAATGGCATAAGTATTAAGTGACCAAAGAATTCCAGCCAACACAAGAAGTGTAAAAGAGCATGTACTATCTTAAACCATTAGCATGCCGACCAAGTTTGTGGTAACTGCCAAGTAATATCTCTGAATATCATCGGTCCGGTCTAAGTAAAAGTTGCCTAGAAGCCATAAACTATTCTCTTGAATTGGCTTAACAGAAATATACAGAAAGTTGCCTGGTTTTAAAATAATTTAAGCACATACAAAGAGTTTCAACGAAAGACCTAAGGAACAAACTTAATACAGTTCTTTTTATTTTTGCGTTTAGGGACAGTAGTCAAAGTTTCTCTAAAGTTCTTAGAAAATATACTTCTTCCTAAAAGAGCATAAGTTAATATATTTCAGCTTGACTGATAAATGAAAAGTGTACAAGAAGCATATTTTTATGAATGCTATCTAAAAGTGTATATTCGACCACAAATTTAAAAAATATATTTTTCGCATTTGCCTCTCGTACTTGAGGTCGTCAGTTCAATCTTAGCTTATACCATGTAAGCTTTTTGATACATAATCATTATGTGTTCTCCCACTTTCTTCATTCCACCAATTTTCCCATTATCCTCCCTACAGCCTGAGTCAAAGTTCTATAAAGACCATAAATAAATAAAGTAATAAAATGAAGGCAAAAAATTAAGTTAATAATTCTATTTTTTCTATTCAACCTTATACTGTCCTATCCTATCTCGACCTGAGCCTGAGATGACATGTGTAAAAGAAAATATTAATTTTCTATTTCTCATGTAAAGTAAAGTAATACTTGATGTAAAGTAAAAATAACTAGTTCTTCCCTATGATGCAGTGATAAATATTTCCTTAATCAATGCAAACTGTTAAATATGTATATGTTTAGTAATCGGCAAGGCAGAGATTAAATAATTCGTCAATCCATAGCGTATCCCGGATTCAATTCACGGTCTGGTTTCAAAGCATCTGCGTTGAGTCAAGATTATGATGAAATACACGAACTGCGATCAATAAAAACGATGGCAATCAAACTGTCCTCTGAAAATTTAGCCAAATTTTTACTTTCACCTATCTACTACAAGCAAATTGAGTGTCAAAGTGTGCTTCGTAATTCTCAGGCAGGTTCGGAAGGTAAAAATAAATAAACATAGAACTATAGCTGAAAAACATGCCTTCTTCCCCATTCACATAAAATATATTTAATTTCCAAGCAGCGTAAACAACAAAACTATCCACGTTAATCTTTGTGTCCCATTCTTAGGACAATGTCTTCAAGTAGTAATATATACTGCTAAATCTCAATTGGTTCACTTTGCTCTGACACCTTCAGGTCAAAAATTGTCTTCCTGTAACATACCCATCATCAGTATGTTATTTAAATAATTTAGCAAGCATTCCCCCCTTGTCTGCATTAAGAAACTGTAGTCAGAGAAGTTCGAGTTCCGTTCACGGCCAACAGTAATAAATATTAGTCTAATTCCAAATGGAACAAGTCACTGTAGTTTCATGCTAAAGTAATCGTTTCTCATTGTAAAGGGCCAACAAGAATTTTAAGAACTGCAACCCCCAGAAAATAATGTAATCTAAAAAGTCCAAAACCATATTTTATTTCAATTCTTCCGTTGCCTTGGCGTGTCAGTTCTGAGTTCAACTCACAGCGCTGATATCAAATTTTAGTACAGAGATAGACTACAAGACATAATCTAAATTATAACGAACCAAAAATGCATTAAGATCAGCTGCAATATCCTCTCCTATCTACCTTATTCCGGCTTTAGTTCTATAGGCCACAATGAAAAATTTTAAAAGAAATAGCGCATCAGATCTAACAATAAAGTTATAAATTCAACAAAATTATGTTAACAGAGATATAAATTATAAATTCCGTAGTATAGTTAAAAATTAAAATAAAATAAGCATTCCCGGATTCGAATCACGGTTGGGACATAAATATTTGTGATTTTTGATATTGGCTACTATGTGATGCAAAGGTCATCGTAAATATTATCTTCAACATATCACTATCTAATAAAAATATAAGATAATTAAAATTCAAAGCAGAGTCGATCAAACGCTTCTCAAAAACAAAATATGTTAAACAGTAAAGACAAAGCCTCCTTTCATAATATTTATGGGATTGCAAATTCTTCCGAAATTTTCTTTAGCATCGCTCAGTGAAACTAAAGATTCAAAAAGGTCTCCCCCAGAAAGAAATCTAATCTGTTTTCTTTTAAAAGTTTTTCGGCAAAGCACCGCAGGTCTATACGTTTATCCTACTGGTCATTAATGGTTAAGACCTCTTCTTTTCAATTCATGACTAGTTGAAAACAAAAGAAAGACACATAGTTGTAAAACATATTTTTATGACAGCATAATAAAA
>JAGDQP010020768.1:0-16218 GCA_022664845.1 Lepisma saccharinum | reverse complement strand
CCTACTGGTCATTAATGGTTAAGACCTCTTCTTTTCAATTCATGACTAGTTGAAAACAAATGAAAGACACATAGTTGTAAAACATATTTTTATGACAGCATAATAAAATCAATTGACAGCTCTTCATAATGTATAATATATATTTATTTGAACTCAAAAATATGTTTTTTTTATTTTCTTCTCCTTTACCTGTCCCTCTCTCAACCAGATGGTTGCGAAAAAGCAATTAGGCCTTTGTCACAATAAATACAATACCCAAAATTTTCTAAACACTTACTCTTTATTCTTCTTATACTGGTTCTAACCGAAATAACCTCTTTTCCTTTCCGAAAAAGGCTTCAACTATAAATCAACAATCATAAATCTCAGCTTCCGTTGTAAACTTAGAAACAAAACAAATGACGAAGAAAGATTAATCGAACCACATTTTGAGTATAACAAGCAAAATTCCAAAATATCCTTCCCAAAAGTCCATCCCAAAACGGGTGTTTACATTGAAAAAAAGATCAGGACCTCGTTTCAAAAGAAAAATAATAGCGTCCATTCTTGACGGTCTTATATTTTATTAGAAAAGGGATTGAGTACAAACAAGCTATAAACGAAAATACCGTTTCCCACCTGGCTGTGATCTATAGACACCTACACACTTACTTAAATTTTAAGGAAAGCCGGGGTATGTTTCAACACATTTTCCCCAAGGACCAAAGTTATTAAACAACAAATATTCCTCCAAACACAAAAGCTGCAAAAACAAACAACTCTACGCATGCGCAAATCGTGAGCCCGAATATCGAAAAATATAGCAGTAATAATTAGTTCTGCACGTGGTCTTCGTTAGTAAAGTCAGCGAAACATTTATGTGGTACATTGAAAATAAATGTACGACCATTCTCCGTCAAAATAAAATGATCACCCTTCCTAAAAATAAATCTAATTATTTAATAAAATGAAATAGTAAATGTAATCTATCATATCGCCTTTTGCGGCTTTTGCAAGCGACGGCGATGGCGAGCGACAATGGCAATTACTGGGAACTATCAACAAATACCATATCTCCCCTCCCTCTGGTTCATTCTCAATGTAAATTTCACACTAGATCATATAGCTTTCCTGTAATATATTCTAAAACTATCAGCTTCATATCTTACACCAATTAGGAGAAAAGAGAAAAAGGGCAGATGTGTGTACTCTATTACTAACTTTCCTAAATGATCCAGCAGAACGATTCTCCTTCCTTTCCTCTCTTTCTCCTCTTCTTTCCATCTCCTTCCACCTACCTCCCCCTCTATGTCTTAATTGCATAAATATGTATACATACATGTAATCGAATGCTTTTCCTGACATTTTTATTGTTATACAAGATTACAACCTGCTTCCAAATCACTCAAATTGTTTATATTCGTTTAAAAATGTATTTCAGACGCAGATAATGTACCTAGTGAGTAGTTACTCTAAAGTGGATATTATGTTAAAATATTCTGGAAAAAGTTAAACAGGGCTTTTTAATAAAACGCTATTTAAAAATCTAATAACACTCAACAATGTACATTGTTTAAATGTTCCTACACGTTTCTTCTTATGCTTTATTTAGACTTCTTTTTGTGGCACTTTTATCGAGCTCACTCAAAAATTAATCATCTTTTATTACCACTATTAATAACTCATGCCATCTAACTAGTATTGTAAGTGTTGCATGCTGAATTAATTAAAGTAAATTGCTCTTAGCAACAACGAAACATGATTTTAAAAAACAGACTCTGTATACCTTTTATATGTGTGGACTTGTCCAACAAGTCTATCTCTTAAGTGAATCTTGCGTGGTCAAACTCATTTTGTGAGCACTGCCTCTTCTGAACACGATATTCTGATTACAAATGAGAAGGGCAGCGATAGGTCGAGCTTTTTTTCTTGACTATATGTTATCTACCTCATTCAATTGAGTTCTATGTTACACCATAAAATGTTAAAAGGTAAGATATATATATATATATCTTACCTTATATTACACACTAGATTGAAAGTATTATTCGTATGTTTCCAGCACATAATGGGATATCATGTGTCATGTAATACTTGTACCTCTTACTGCTCTTGTGCGTGTAGTTGACCCAGTTAAACCTTGATTTCAACTTTGGGCACCGAGCGGCCGCCACTCAGTGGTATTCAGTTTAACCTTCAGAACTTAAGAAGACAAATTTCTTGGTACTTAACTCCCAGTTTAAAGAACAATATGCGCAGATCTTCAAGGTTACTGATCATCTCAAAGTACTGGGCATTACTTGGTTTGCGACAATCAAACAAACAATCTCATACAACGTGTCCCAAGTGTGATGTCAGTTAGCGTCTATGCTTACCACTTATTCTCGTTGCTTTTATAATGCGATATCCAGGGTAAGATTTTTGAATTGCTATGTGCTTAACAAAGTCGTTTATGTGTTACAGTTGTTTCTTATGCCCAAGTGTGAATGGGCTATATTACAAAAAAATATTGGATATTTCTTATCGAAAGGTCAGATTTTGAAGACCAAACTGGCGTATCTTACTTACCCATTGCGCCTAGGTGGTCTAAAGTTAATTGATATCCAAACACAAGGTAGTGCTTTGATGTTACATAGTCCGTTTGTGTCTTCACCGATTCCTTCTCCTGTGGTTACCTTATGTGATCACTAAGACATTTAGACATCGAAATGCCTATTTCTATTCTCCCGTGGCGCCAGTATGGACAATATCAAATCGAACCTTCAGTGGAATTAGGATACTGCATCCAGAAACAAATTCCCCTGAAGGAGTATTCTAATAAACAAATATACCAGTTTTTGCATAATCGAATTTTTTCCGAAGAAAATGTAAAAGTTGGCTATTCCCTCGACGATAGTTGGTCTAAAGTGTGGCGTAATATTGCCGATCTCCGAAAAGAATCTAATATTTTTCAAACATGGTATTTCGTCACCCATGACACCTTTCAAACAGCGGAGAATCTTTTCGATAAAGGCATTGGTCCATCTAATCTTTGTAAGCAGTGTTCTAAAATTGATTCGTTGACTAACCGCATTACCTCCTGTAACGGCCATGGTATAGTGTGGAATACCTTTCTTGCCATTTGTGCTCGTATTACGTGTCAACAGACAACAGATCGCGATATCTAACATCTATTTTTCATGCCTGATTATGACTATTTTCCAAAACCGAAACAGATTTTTGGTGTGGTTGGCAGCTTATACTTTGCATCTATTGGTGAACACCGCATATATAAGCAAAGACAGATTTGTCGCTACTTACATTTTGGTTTACAATCTATGCCACCGATTAAGCGGCGTATGAGATTCGAGAATTATTGTCGAGCCATGTATTAATGTATATTGACTTTTTCTAACTTAATAGTTCGTTGTATTTGCTAGGTTCTAAACATGTGATACAATTTAATTCCGATTTATTCTTTAGTTTGTATAATGTTTACTTGATCAATAAATAACTGTAAAAAAAGTGGTAGAGTCTTGGCTTAGCATTCGGGAAGTCCTGAGATCAATCCCAGCGGCCGACCACCTTGACGGAGGTTTTCCCAGGCTTTTCCTCGGTCATACGAGACAAATGCTGGGATAGTAGGATAGTACCTACAAAAATAGGCCCCGACCATCTACTTTCCAACATTCTCTCCCCACCTTATGCCGGCATGAGCCTAAGGTGCCTAAATTCAAATTCAACTGTCGAGTAAACTTTTTATTTTATATTGTATAAACAATATTGATTCAAATTTGAAACTAACATGTATTTTTTACACATAATGATGAGAATGTCATTTAATGATATGCTTCAAGAAATAAATGTTGCTTAATACTTTGTATATAATATTCTTAAGGAGAAAATACGAATTATCAATTAATTTTATGTTAAATTGAAAACATTTAAATTTACTGGATTTTTTTTTTTAAATATGAAAAACTATATGAAACAGACTAATTAATAGTTTGCAATACACAAGTCTTTGATAATACGGTAAGCACTCTTTAATCCGGCATTCTTCAGTTCGGCACCGATCGAGCAGCTGGTGTTCAGATTTTTTCGGGTGGATTCGGGTGTTCACTTTTTTTTAGAGAGTTTCTTAAAATAGTAACGCTCATTTGTATTTTTTCTTGCCATATAGCAGCTTATTACATGTACAACTTTTTTTTTAAATATCATTGTACTGTATTGTAATTATCTTTCTTTGGTATTCCCGTTAAAACTATATTGACGTTCGATAATCCGGGAAATTCCCAAACCGTCACTAATTCTAAACACAATACACTAAAGTTAAAAGAGAAATCAGGAAAAGTAGTCCCGAACATACCGGATTAAAGAGCGCTGTCAACGCATCAACTTGTTAAAATATTTACTGGTTTCATACGTACCGTACCTTTTTTCTTCTATTATTTCTTCTCAATTGATACTGAAGTAATTGGAAGAAATTTATAACAGAAAAAGAGTATGAATCTATAAATATTTCCTTCATTCATCCTAATTTCAAAGTCAATTAACTAATTCTTCTTTCAATAGAAGAACACTAGCTACAACAACAGTGGTTTTACACAAAAGCTAAATTAATTGTGTTTTGGCTTTCCAAGACAGTTGTTTGTGGCGGTGTAACACCATCTCTGGGAACCAACGTTCAGAGTTGTGGTAGAAGAAAACAGTGCGAAATGTAGGTCTTTAGTTCAAAGTCAACAACTTAGTTGACCATGCGAAGCTTAGTGGGAAGAGGTCCAAATCGGCCAAAGAAAAGACAATTCTTTTGATTGTATTGAAAAGAAAGAAGTCCCAACGACCAATTTGGCAGCCTTGCGTTCCCTGGAACTTATTTCGTAACTGGCAAAGTTTCTTAGTGTTTTCTTAACAGACTTAGCATAGCCAGAATTACAGAGCTATGTCTCCTTGTACGTACTGCTTGTCCATTTTCATTCGCATGTTGTAGTAAGAATGAAACATTTAGACCAATGATCAATGTCAAAAAATAATTTATATTGGATAATTAGTCTTAAAACATAATTTGATTCTTCTGCTTCCACACGACACCCCCTACTTTCAGTAAATTTAATTAATCTTAAAGTATATTTTCACTGAACTGAAAAAACAGTTCCAGTGTAAGAACTAAATTCCACCAGTCCTTCAGTGGAAGCGACGTTCAATTCTCTGTAGATTAAGATGTTCGATAACATGAATGTTCCTACTTTCACTTGCCGTAAAATTAATGACATCTCGAGTTAGTGACAACTCAACAGAGATTTAAGGTTTCTTTGTCTCAAGACCATAATAGTAAATTTCAAATAATACTTTGAAATCCCCGTAATGAAAATCGAAATATGTGTTTGCTCCAACGTCATGGAAAATTCGCTGCACCAAACTGATATTTCCACCTTATTAATTTTAAATTGAACTTAAATTCATAATTAGTTTATATTCTTTAATTTTTATTATCAATTTATATTTTATTATGTCAGTTAGTTAGTTATAGAAGAATAAAGGAAAAGTCTAAAGGTACAATGGAAAGAAATAGAGAAGCAAAAAAGAAAGGAACGAAAATTAAGGAGCTGTATGCTTATTTATTATATATTGTGTTAGGCAACGGTAATATGTTCGGCTTGTTTCAACGTGTTCCTAAAGTGTTATTTTTCTACTGTAATCTCTTAATTTCATATTTATTTAAAGTACGTTATATATTTTATAATATTCTTTATTTTCATTGCTTTAATTCCTAAACTTTTCAAGATGTAAGCTAGGAAAGACAGTATGTACAATTTTGTTAAAGTTGACTCCGCAACATTACGTTTAATATTTCACTTCAGATTTGAACTTGGATACCACACTAACATTTATAATAAAAGTATGTACATACAACTATTAGATACCGAGCCGCCGTAGCTCAGTGGTAGAGCATTGGGGTAGCATTCGGGAGGTCGTGGGTTCGATCCCAGCAACCGACCATCCTGGCTGAGGTTTCTCCAGGGTTTTCCCTCAGTCATACCAGGCAAATGCCGGGATGGCACCTTCAACACAGGCCCTTTTAGACACCTTCCCGAATCCTTTCCCGCCCATATCCCGGCCTTAGCCTTAGAAGTCTAAAGGCCATAAATAAAATTCAAAAATTATTAACATTGCTTCCAAGTACTGAATAGACTATTGTCGCCATGTTACCATGTCTACGGTACAATGCTTCAGCGCAAGAATTTCCCAAACTGTTAAAACATTGCGAGGATGTTCAATAGTGCTTTCACAGTTTTGACACAATCTTTGCTGTTGATCTATTATTAAAACATCCCAAATTTTCATCGTTCCGTCCTCTACCACCACTATTAAGTTCTGTTTATGCATCGACAAATACTTGGACAACCTGATACTTTACTGACTTCGGGTAAATTTATTACCTGACAATATTTTCAATGACAGCATCAAGATCTTGAAATTTTTGTGATGTACGGGTTATATTTTTATATTTTGTGGTCTGCCTTTTTTTTTTTTTTTTTTTTAATATATCGCACTTTTCCGCTGCAATCAACTTTGAAGATTTTCTAAATAAGATAGTAGCAAAATAAAGTTAGTGCTTACTGTCTGATTTTAACAATAAATAATATAGATTTCTTCCGATTCTTTGTCAGACACTTAATATCCATTTACCATTGCAATAGCACTTCACTAGATTGAAGTCGATCAGCCTTCACAAAACAGGATCTTTATTGTGAAAATGTATTTTCGCTCACATTACCGTCGTTAATAAGTATCACATGAGACAAACCGTAATCTATTTTCACTTGTTAGACTGTTCGCTTAACTTGGCTACTTTCACCAGATTATGACTTCTTATCTTAGTAGGGTAAATACGATAGCATCAACTTACTTTCATTCATATCATTTTTGTGTTCATTTTCCTAAAATGGACGAGTAGGCAGCATTCTACGTACGATCTTGCATCGCATACCGACTGATAGTCGCTCTGCTATGCAACAGTACAGTAAAATGCCATGAAACAAGGAAGATGCACAAACCTACAACTTCCAAGCAAACCAGGTGGCGTTGACCCGATGGCGGAATCTTTTCGGGAAAAGTCGGGCCAACGTCGGTGGGGGCGGGGGGGATGACAGGGTTTCGCTCCTATGTTAGTAAGTCGGAGACCGAAGGCGGCCAAACACCAAAAACCACTTATGGTTCCGCGCCAACCTTCCCCAAATATTACCCGGCTACTAGCCAGGGTCCTGTCTATTCCCGACGGTGGCTTCAGCAAAATCCCCGTCTTGGTCATCATTTGACTTGATGGGTTACATAGGGGTGACTAATTTATTGCATGATGTCCATGCATTACTTAATTGTTAAATAAACATTTAAGAAATAAAATAAAATGCATTCAAAACCATGGAAATACGCCTCATATCACAAGAACTATGGAAATACGCCACATACTGCAATGAGAAGCTCTGAAGCAAAGGGCTGTAAGGGCGTCAAAGCAAGGGACAAATGGGTGTAAAGTTTGAAAGATGTTATAAATGTCTTAGTACAATTTTGAACTTTTCCAAATGAATAGTTATACCCAGTGGACTTTCATAAAATATGAGCTTTACTCCAATTTTATAAAGAATATCAGTTACATTTTCTTTATTGCAAGGCCCCTGAATTAAAATTCGCTCATTTCATGGAAATTCACTAAAATTAAGTCTGTGATGATACCTTCAAACTAGGCACTAGCGGGCACCCCTCCTCCTACCCTACCGTGATGACTAAAGGCCATGAACAGAAATATTAAAAACTTCCCAGGAAGGAATCTTGACAAATATACAATTATCAAATGCTGAAACATTTTGGTCGATTGCAGCATATTTTTAATGTATTTCAAATTAACACTCCTTCAAGGACACAGCAAAATATGTTCGTATTCTCAGGACGGAAATAAAAATAATAAATCTCTCGTCGAAGGGAAGGAACTTTTGGTCGTTACTTGCGAGAAACACATTATGAAATGATCATATTAAATAAGTAACTTCAGATACATATCGAAACTTTTCTACCCCCTCAAGTAACAACAACATAGTATCCCAATATTTTAAAATAAAACTTTAAACTGAATGTTTCCTTAATCGTTTTCAATTTGTGTTGTATTCAAAATAAGTAAAAGAACAACGGATTATGTTCATTATTAAGATATTAAACTTACTTTCTTTATGTGCAAGTAATATATTAAATATGATCAACAGATAAGACCCGACGAAGTATAAGATTAATACTGAATCTTCAAGAAAATCGTAAATAGCATAGACAATGATTACTACTAGTGTTGCCACAAGACAAGACGAGATTTCAGACTGTCTCGTGCAAAGCGTGTCTCGTCTCGAAAATAAGTGCCTGTCTCGTCTCGTTCCGAGGGGTTCTGTCTCGTCTCGTTTTGTCTCGTAAAATATTGCAGCATATCATGCCAGCAAAAGTAAAATGTAGGAGATTGTACCATGTTGATCAAGGTATAACAAAGTCATTACCCAGACTCAGGGGTGTAGCCATGCAGGACACAGGGGGGCCCCCAAATAGTGTGTATGCCTCCAAAATGTGTGTGTGTGTGTCCACTTCGTACACGATACATGTGTGTCAGTCCATGTGAAATCGTCCAGCTTGGTTGCTCAACCCCTTTCAAATAATACTTTTTAAATATATTCCTTATATAAGAACAGTTCAAAACGCGTATTATTTTATTTTTATATCAATCTATTAATTAATGGCAGCCATTTTTGTATTGCGGCGCATAATTAAAATGTGTGTTAACAGACGTTTACGGAAAATGTAGTATATGCGGACTTGTTTATCACAGGATGGTCAAACAAAAACCATTCTTTCCTTTAAAATCCGCTTGATAATCTTAATCTTCTGCATGGAAAACCTAAAACGTAATCGAACTGGTCAAAATGGTATCCAAATGTGATTGTTGAAATAGAAACAGTTCCGGTTTTTATGACTGTTTTTCGCCCGGAAGAGATTGAATATAAGTGTTGATTTTAAGGACTATTAAAAAATTAAATTATGTTGAAGGTCGATATACTGTATGTTTCGTTACTTATTTTTACGAATTTTCAAAAATTCAAAAAATCGTATTTTGTGTATATTGGGTGCCCATTATCTAGTAGAACAAAATATAAAATCTAATTTCTTCACATTTATGTCAGGTGAAACTAGGGTAAAAATTTCAACAAGAAATCAGCTTTAATATTCAGTCCCTTCCGGCGAAAAAGCGCCGGGAGAACTGGAATGGTTTCTATTTCGACAATCACACTTGGGTGCCATTTTGACCATTTCGATTATGTTTTAGATTTTTTTCATGCATAGGACAAAAGATATGAAGCAGATGTTATTGGAAAGAATGGGTTTTGTTTGAATATCCTATTATAAACCAGTCCACAGATATTACATTTTACGTAAAAATCTGCTAACACAAATTTTGGTATGCACCGCAATTTAAAAATGGCCACAATTAATCAATGGTTGATATAAAGATAAAAGAATACTCGTTTTGAACTATTCTTATAACAGGGATTTTTTTTTTTTTTTTGAAAGGGCTGAAGCCACCAAGCTGGACAATTTCACATGCTCTATGCTCTAAATCTTGACTGAATAAACGTTGAACTATTTTGGGTAAACACGAAGTATGTGATACTATTTAGTATTTGTAGAGGCCCCTCTAAGCAAATACGAGCGCCCCGGCGACAACTTGTATGGCTACACCGCTGCCCAGACTACATAAGAGGAGGATGTGCCGCGGTGGCTTAGTCGTAGAGCACTCATCTCTGGTCTGTGTGAGGTCGTCGGTTCGATCTCGGTTAATGCCGTGTGGGCTCTGTGGGGAACAAACATCGCATGTGTGTATTTTATCGCGGTTCTCCCGTATTCTCCACTTTCTTCGCTCCACTAATTCTCCCATCATCATCTATTCGGCCTGAGCCAAAGTTGCCTAAAGGCCTTAAAAATAAATTCAAATAAATTCACAAGACAAGAACAAATCGTTTGCAACATAATATTTCTCTGCTGTTAAGGGCCTAAGGCTCTTCGAGCCTGAACTGCATTTTTTCATTCTGAAACCTCGAAATTTGTTTTACCGGCTCGAATACACGGACATAAATTGCTCATAAGTACGTCGAAGACACTCATGTCTAGTACTGTTTACACAACCAGCAAATTTGATTGTGACTGCACTAGCCACAGTGCCGCAGCTAGGTGTCACCATCCCCAACACTACGGTATACAATCAACACACTTGGGCTATATACACACACTTTGATTCCAGATATTCGAGCCTTTAGATTTTACACACAACCACAACCTTTCAAGAACGGTTGCTTAGTTTCCACTGAACTAGTAATGAATTCCTAAGAGACTAATATTTTGTCAATACAGTCGGTACAGTCCAAAGACAATCCTTTCCCAGTTCTTCTGAAGTATATTTTTTACATTGTCGGGCGCCAGTTCAACAAATAAGGAGGCATATGTGACTCTTTCCTATTTCAAAAAAGGCTTTGGTTCGAATAACATCATAAAGCAATAAAAAAGACGTTTCTGTCTTTGTTCGGAACGAGGAAGACCATGACATAACGGTTAATTACTGAAACCATGGCATTAAGAGAACTTGTGGAGTGTGCCTCTATAACATAGGATATTTATACAGAGATATCTCGATCAATGCTTTAAAGTTGTACTTAAATCTGGACCATTATCACAAAATACAATTATTAAGCTTGAATTGATTTGAAATTGGGAATTATATCTGTTTCTAAGTATCATTAAAAAATAACTATAGGTATTCCCTGCTCTTTGTAGAATAGTCTTCATTTGAAGCAATAGACGCTGGTATAGATTTGCAAGGCAAATATTTTATTCTGAGTTAATACATCTTAAAACAAATTAAATAACTATATTTGTATTTTTGGAGACACGAGACGAGACATTTCACGAAACCTCTCATATCACATCTCGAATTCCAAAAAGTGTATCTCGTCTCGTGGCAACACTAATTACTTCCGAATCACATAAATATGTGTTAATTTTTTTAACTATGAAAACCCATTTTTATATCTTATGTTTATTGATAAGGCTTCCTGCATGGGAACTATATTGTACAAATTCACATAATTTCTCTGGCAATTGGAATCAAATAACTTTTCCTGTACCTCAAAACATTTAGTAATTGTTAAGACTGTGTCTTTAGATGACAGGATAATGATCAGCTTGTAGGGAGCTGGCTATACGGGAAAGTCAGTGTTGTGGAATTCCCTTGATCAACAGATGGTAGTGGGACTTTTATGCTGTCGTAAAATCCCTGTAAGAGAGTCTGGAATGCCTCTGGAGTGTCATTAGGGCGACATCCACTCTCTTTTTGGGACATCTTCCCTGGAGAAGGAGGGTGAGGAGATGAAACCGTACTTATCCCTTCCCTTTTGTGAGTGCTCATAAACTCTTACGACCTACATTACATTCAGTGGAAAAATTCTTGTAGATGGGTTGTTCCACAGCTGAGAGTAGATTGTCCGTTCCTTTAGAATGACCCAAAAGTCCTAAACCCCCAAAACTGTTTATCGTACTGGAAAATATCTATATTTCGAAGTAGATGAATTTCGTGAGTTGACAGTACTTATATCTTAAGAATTTCATCTTATTGATATATTAACGAACTGAATTACAATTTCATTGCTGTCAATCTAGTTAGCTCTTCCACATGTAGTACATTATATGTAATGTTATTTACATAACATATTATACAATCTAATAAAGGTGACGAATACGTAAAAAAATAGAAACTAGAAGTTTTATATTTTGTACTAAAATTTAAGAATGGAAGCCTAATTTTAGTACTATTAAATAATGAGGAGTTCACAATTAAGGGACTTAAATGAAAAGGGATGCAACAGCTGAAGGCAAATATATTCCATATTTAACTGCCACCACAAAATTTGGGTAGAATGTTCAGTTTTCCCATGTGAATTCTTTTACACATTGGGCCGTCATATGTTTTCGTAGAAAATGTGGATATTTTGTGTCACATATAAAAGATAAACTTGACAGTTTATGTATTTCTTTAAAAATATTACTTTCATATCTCTGAATCTAGATCTCTAACTTTTAAAAATTCAGTTCATAATATTTTATTTCTATAAACTTTTCTTCGCTGTTGAAAAAACTACTAACTTTAACTAATTTTCGAACTCAACTTTGGCCAATAAAACAAGATTTTCCAATGTTATAACTACGTTAAATTACTTACCGTAGTAAAATATATTGTGTTTTTATTAAATTAACATATTAAGGATTATACAAGCAGCTGTGGTTAAGCTAGTCACAAGTTCCTTGGTAATCACTTCTGAAGAAAAATATGTCAGTCTAGGTTCAATCCCAATATTTTCCTTATGAATCTGAAGCTTTGAAAAGTTTTAGTCAAAATGTACAGCAACAGAACTAGAACCTGCAATCCTCCCCGAGTTCATTGGATTCTAACTATGGATAGTCAATTAAGAGAAGATGCCCTATGGGGGAATATGGCTATAGTAATGTAATTCCATAACTACAACCCTAGATGGAAAACTTATATGGTGTGAATGAACCAGTCAGGATGCTTCCAAATGGGCTGTAGTGAATGTCGGGTAATCTGTCACGTGAAGAAGTAAGTCCTTTGAAAAATCTCTTTTTTCTACCTAAAAATAATTTCCTTTCGTCCGTAAGCGGCTTAAGAGCGGGCTAAACTACATTACAGAGTAGAAATGCACTTAAATTGAACAAGTTTGACTGTCAACTACTTGCTTAGACTGTGCCACAAAGAAGTCACGTGTGGCGGGAAATAGGTGAAGCGGCGTCTTATTCCTACAATCTAAGCGCATTGCATCAAATACTGTTTTCTGGTTAAACACTCGTTTCTTTGAACTTTTCTTCTTGAATAGAGTCTAGTCAAACAAGGACATTTGTAATTGATAATCTACGAACGTGTCCAATGTCATTTATCGACTTTACGCAACTATGGCTCAGGCCGGAATATCGATGGGCTGAGGATATGAGAAAGAAGTCGACCAGGGCCTAGTTTCAGGCACTGTTTTCAGGCACAAAATTGATCTTGTGTGACTGAGTATAAACCTGGATAAACTTCAGTTAGGATGGCGTCTGAGGAGATGGAACCAAGGACCTAATGAACGCGAAGCCAAAGCTCTAGCAATTGAGCTACGGCTGCTCGATACATGTTCAATAGAATGTATGTGATAAGTTAAAAAACTATTTTCTTATTTCACACAAAACGTAAAATCATTACTGTACTAAATTGGTGTATGTTTCATTATCACATAAGGAAGAGAATCTACGCTTTCAAGCAGATGTCGTCAAGGTGATGACATTATAATAAATATTTACTGAAGTGGTAGAAAGATTCTATATGTTTTAGTTTTAGTGGTATTGTAGATGATGTAGCAATGAAGTTTCTCTTTTAAGTTCATTTTTATGGTCATATGTTGAAACTAACCCAAAACCCGCCGCCTCTATTGCAAAGCTTTATCAGCTTCGAAACCTCACATGCTCCATCAGGCGACGAATCTTGTGTACGTTCGGACCACGATTTTGGCCCCCAGAGTCGCTCAGTCCAAGGAGATCCACATACCTTCCTCAGTTAAGCTTTTCGTGAATGGCTGGAATGAAGTACTTTAATTGCACATTTACCAAATTAAATCTAAATAGGGATTCTAGGGATCTTTAACATCAAGATTCAGTACAAACTTATTGACAAAAAGGTAGTTAAGCCCTGAGTTGAAAGTGAGGTTTTTTTTTGGGGGGGGGAACCTTCCTACCCAGTATGTATGAATTCCAACTAAATGCAAAATATTTCAAACTGAGACAGTGTAAACTCGCAATATTGAATTCCCATTCTTCAGAAGAATCGTTCTCTATTAGGAAAAGAATTCCATTTAAATGAAAAGTCTCAAATTGACCCATTCACTCATATCACTCACGGCTGCTTTTGAATCATCTTAGTTTCCACACAATTACCTGAGATTTTCTCTACTCTGAGACGGTCTTTATAGGCACGATTCAAAATCCGGTTTTTTGAATCAATCAGATTAATTAATTAAGCCTATTTATTTCGACGCACGAGAAATTAAAACACGTTCGGGCCAAATGCACGATCAAATAACTCAATTTCAAACAAGAAATGGAATCAAAGTTACTTTTACTTTTCACTTGAAAACAGCAACTACAAATTACCCGTCTTAATTATAAAGTATCATCTTCCTCCCAATGAGTGGGATTCTTAGATGCTCATTTCCACATACCGATTTAAGAGCCCATATATCCCTTGCATATACATATAGTTTCATGTACTTCTGTCAATAAGATCACGAACTTTAAGTATACATTTGAGGAAACTTTAACTGTTTCTTTTAATTACTTTGTAATGGCTCCTAAGACAAAACGTGTGGTACCTTCCTTCAATCCACTCTATATTGAGTGACATTCGCAAATGCAAGTAGGAGCGTGCAACGTAAATGTAAATCATTGAAGGTGTACAAATTCACATTGTGTTTGCACATTGGTAATAATTATTTCGCACTCTTAATGCAAGAAGACCACAACTCAAACCTCATTCTGTTTGGATTACAATTGAAAATCTGTGTTGTACTAGTACTTATTGAAAAACTGTTGGGTGGAATAATGAATTATCTGCCATGTAGTGAACTTTGGAGGACATAAGTTAGACTTTGCACATGTTAGAATAGGAAACAATGAAACCAGAAATGTGTTAGTTTATTCAATGTATAGTATTTCTATATGTGGTTCTCTTGCATTAGTAATACGGCTAGTGAAAGGTGTGTCTCTTTCATTCGTTATACATTTTAACTATGTATCCATAGATTGTTGAAAAATCTTTTGAATATAAGTATAACTTCTGTGTGGTCGATTTATTCTCAGATAAATTACTTCTTACATCATTGTATACTATAATAATGTATAGCAAAGACCGACAGAAACAGAAAAGGAATTATAGAACTACAGTTATTTTTTATGATTGTTTAAATTGTTAAAATGTAATTGTATCATTTTCATCTCATTCTTCATCATCATTATATATGGTGGTGGCTATCCTATGATTTAATGCCAATGCCATCCATCCATTCAGAAAAGGAGAATTTGCAACACCAGAAAGATCCTGACCTCGGGTGGGGGGCACAACATTTAACACAATTTCGGTCCTCTTAGTTTTTTGATACGACCCATCGTTTGGCTACAATTCGCATGGTTTTCCAATTCTCGTAATTTTAAGTTTCCTTATTTTGCGTCTTATTTTGTCGTCAACAATTATTCTGGAAATAGCCCAATCTAATAATGATTTTCTATGTAGACTTGTGTACTACACCTTTTTACCGGAAACTAACCCCGAAAGCATATGTGGGGGAGATGAAGAAGGTTAAATGCATTGGTAGGGCAGTAATAATTTGCGATGCTTTTATTGCTCTCGGCCGTTGCTGGAATTAATTCAAACAAAAGTAATTGTTGGTTCCTGTTTATGTTTGTACATCCTAGTTTAGCATACTAAAAATCTATACTCTGAACTTTACACTATCAACCACCATATTGAAAAATGGCGTTCATTCGAGATCTCGAAGACAGTTTTTCGACATTTACGCGAGAATGGTGCAAGATACGAAATATATATATAGGACATAAATTAAAGAACACACAAGTTTACACAATTTTAGACCTCTTCATTTCATTTCTTGATACAACCCATCGTTTGGTTACAATTCGCATGTTTTTTCAATTCTTGTTATTTTAAATTTTCATGTTTTGCGTTCTATTTTGTCTGAATAATAAATATTCGAGAAATAGCTCGATGTATGAATGATTTATATTTCTACTATACTAAACATTTTTTATGGAAAAGTATGCTCCAAAGCATATGTGGGGGAGGATGGAGGGGTTAAAGCTTGGGAGGAGTCCCTCGTATGTAAAACAATAAATTTGGGGACAAGGGGAGTAAGAGATGGTGATACTGAAGTCGAATAAAGATAGAGAGGAAGAAACTCTTAAAAGAACAAACGGAAATAATTAATATCTGCCGTGTATTTTAAGTACGTATTTGTTATCGTAATTCCATACTTATTCTGGTCTTCGTGAGAAGTTCAGTGTATTTCAAATGGCATCTTCATCACTTACGCTGTGCATTTCAACACGTGATGTATTGGTATA
>JAGDQP010020767.1:11645-32742 GCA_022664845.1 Lepisma saccharinum | reverse complement strand
TTTTAATAGCCTCAAATTTCCATTTCTGATTTATATTCTTTAGTAACTGGTAGGTTCAGAAACCCGCTACACTGCAATCCACCAAACGACCTTGCTATAATACATTTTTTTACAAGGAGGAAAAAAAAAACAAAGAAAAATAATCAGCTACTACAATGCAGTGCAACTGCATGCCTGAGTTGTGTGGTACCAGGAGGGAACTTTTAAATTTCTTAATTTCATGGCCGGATCTCAAGGACGCATCTACTTGTTTGCGGCCAGTTGCCAATGGTAGTGTCTGTTACATACGATATTGATTACTTTCTCTCTTTTCTTCAAAAAAATTACATTTGTTCTTTCTTTAAAATATTTAAAATGTTAACGTAGAATGTTTAACGTATAATATGTAATCATTTTGTCATTAACCTCCTTTCAGCATATGTCTATAGGGGGCGTTTCAAAAATAATTGTCAAATATTGTTTCGTATTGAAGCTAGTGGCGTTTAAATATGGTGTAACTTCGTCAGAAATGACAAAAAATCTCGACAAATAATGACTTAAATATATGTTTGACCAAAATTATGATTGGAGAATGGAGTTTAGAAAGAATATCGCCTCTTTCGCTTGCCTCTTTCCCATGGTATTCTCTTGACAACGAAATTTTTAAATGGAAATTTCTTCTATGTGTCACTCCCTCCATCTTAAACCTTGCTCAAACACACGCGTTGGGTACAACTTCGATCGAGCTTTGCTAACCCGTCGTCTTACACCATTATTTTACCAGATACTGCATCGTTTATGACTATTCTGTAACACCGATGCCTTTAAAATGTTTTATATAAAATAACTAACAGATATCAGCAGTTGACGCAAAATGTTTGTGCTGACGGGTGTACTGAGAGGTAAAGGTTGAGTGAACCAAAGTCTGGAAACAGTCTTTCTTATATAAAACGCGTAAAGAGATGAAAAAACAACAACACAATAATAGGTACTGAGTAAGAGATGCAACCGGCTAGAAGATGCTTGTTTTTGGCGTGATCATGATGTCGAACAACTTGAAACCCACTCGACTTTATTTGAAATGCGAAGGGGAACTGTATAATGTATCACTTTGGCCTTTTAATCACTTTTACCAGCAATATATTCGTTAAGCTACTTTTGTCATAAAGATCTAAGAACGATTAGGACACTAAAACATTAGTATGAAGTTCTTGTTTTAGAAGTCTGGAAACAATCTATTCTTTTTAAAAAGATACACAAATATACGCTAAGGAGTACAGTAGGGGGCCCTATATATGTGAAAAATGACCATCGTAATAACCGGCTTCAAGTAAGCCATCTTTTATTTGACCCTATTATTAAACAAACAAGTTAGCGCTGGGATTATACTAACAATTAGGAAGTTTTCAGTCCCTCGATAGCATCGGGTTATCCCATAAGTAATGCCGAATATGCGATGACCGCTAAATGATACCATCTTACGAGCGAATAGTGATGTAGACAGCACGTGCCATAAATAAATCATATAGGGAACTAGATTGTCCAGCAGTGTGTAGAAGGAGGACGGTCCACTCCACGTTTTTGAAGTGTGGCTTGTGTTAGATCTTAACAGTGTCGGAGGACCACATACGGAATGTCATGCTGTATGAATTTCACCAGGAACATCCAGTCAGTGCAGCGGAGAGATACATCAATGCTGTATATGGTCAGGGTGCTGTTGACGTGCGAAAGTGCCAGAGGTGGTTCCAGAGGTTTCGGTTGAGGGACACCAGCCTCGCCGATAAGCCACGAGAAGGGAGACCTGTGCAGTTGGACAACGATGCCCTGCGAGCAGCGGTGGAGGTAAATCAAATGCAAACTGTTGAAAAACTGGCCACCGAACTCCATGTCACCCATTCTATAGTTCATCGTTCATCGTCATCTGCAGGACCTTGGGTATGTGTCGAAACTCGGAAAGTGAATACCCCATGCGTTAACGCCTCAACAGAAACAGCAGTGAGTTGACCTCTGCAGTTCTCTACTCACCCGTCACAGACGTGAGCCATTTCTGTGCAGAACGGTGACAGGGGATGAAAAGTGGATCCTCTACCATAACATTACAAGCAAACGGCAGTGGGTACCTAAAGGGAGGCGCAGGAACTGTGCCAAAATAGAATGTCCACCCCTGTAAAGTAATGTTGAGTGTTTGGTGGGATATCAGTGGGATAATATATTTTGAGCTCTTGCAAAGTAACCAGACCATCAATGCAGATGTGTACAGTCAGTGCCTTGAACGCCTACGGACTGCAATGTTGGAGAAACGTCCTGCTCTGGTTAATGGCAAGGATGTGCTCACCCACGGAGATAACGCACGCCCATACACGGCAAGATGGACCTGTGCTAAGATCGAGGAATGTGACTGGGAAAAACTTCCCCGCTCGGCGTTTTCACCAGATCTTGGACCAACCAGATCTACTGTGTTTTTCGAACCCTGCAAAACCACCTTTCCGGCAAAGCACTGCAAAGTGAGGATGACGCGCGACAAACAGTGACCCTGTTCTTTGCCTGCAAAACCGGCGACTTCTTTCAGCGGGCGATTTAACAACTTTTTGTCAGGTGGCAGAGTGTTGTGGAGTCGTTCTATTTCCCACAGGGAAAAAATACGATATTACTTATAGGATAAGCTGATATCTCAGACAAAGAAACATTCATTTTTTTTAATAAAATAAGTTTGCAACACTGACAACTGGAGTGCTTAGGGACGGCAATACTCACAGCATTTTTCTCTATTATTTCGAATAATGTTTATGTCAACTTTGGCGGCGATAGATCTAACGACATGGAAGAAAATTGAATATTAATTTTAAAGTTGTTGGCAACACTGACTGAAGGCACCAATCAAGATGGTTCTGGCAGCTCTGAGCTAGTCTAGCCAAGACCTTTTAAAAAGACACCTCAGCTGTGTCTCTACATCTTGTCGTTCATGAGATATTTGTAACACGGGTTGGAAACACTGACAATAGGGTGCTTGGGAACGAAAACCCACACTATTTTTTATGTTCTTTGAATGATGTTTATGCCAAGTTTGGTGCTGCCAATTTATTACGATGGAAAAAAATAATAGAATGGGCTGGCAACACTGGTAACTGGGGTGCTCGCGGGACGGTGATACAGGCAGTATTTTCCTGTTGTGTCGAATAATGTTTATGCCAAATTTCGTGCAGATAGGTCTAGCGGATGGAAGTAATTTCAACAATTAATTTTAAAAAATGGGTTAGCAAAATAAAAGAAGAGTCATTCTCCAGAAACAGAGCTTTTTGGATAGTAAAAACAAATCTTTAGCTATTTTAAATTGTAAAGATGTTAGTAACCTTGGGGTCATTTTGGGTACATTTTGAAGGTACTCAGAGATCAATACTGCATTATTTATTTATTCCATTTACAAAATATAGAGTAATTTCCATGCAGTTGATGTCCATGGAGTTGACGTTTTAACACTTTTTTGTTGCCATGTTCATTATCGTGAGAATGGAATTCTACAATGAAACATGAATGAAGTGTTCAGTGTTTGGCTTCTCCTCATGATTATAGGAAGTCGAAATTAAAATAAAATAATATGATTATGAGTTCCATGGAGTTGATGATTAATAAGTGAGGTACACCTGATTTTAACTGTCTATTCCACAATAAGTCGACTGTAGTTCCACTGAAAGGAGACCAAGCTGGATGTGTCCTGTCTAACCAATGCAAAAATATTGTGCAGTGTTGCCATCTTCATACTTTTATTACAGTTTTTTGGTCAGTCCATAAAGGTGATGAAAAAGGTGGTTGTCATGTGCTTCAGTAAATGTAATTTTCATACTAATAGGTTTATTTTCGACTTAATTACGGTTCGTGTTTCGAACTAAATTATTCTGAAGAATAATTGCTCAAAATTAACTGGAAAACTAAAAACAGATACTGAAAACATGTCTCAAACATGAAAATGAAGGTGATTTTTATTCCATGGAGTTGATATTAAGCATATTTGAGACAAAATAACATAAATATTATTAAAATATGAAAGTGGGTAGAAACTGGCCCAGTTGTAAGAAGTTTTTTAAGAAACTAATGTAAGTAAAGAAAGTAATTTGGGGCTTATCTTTTGTGAGAACTGCAGTTTTACAAAATGTCCCATTTCTGGAGAATGACCCAGAATGCACGAATGAAAACGATTCTGGGGACTCTGAGCTAGTCTAGTCTGAGGATGATATATCACACTGCCTTTCTACCTATTTAAATATTTCGGGTAAGATACTCAGTAACCCAGGCGTCGTCTGCCTGACGTCGGCATTTGGTTGGCGAAGGCGGCACCGACGTCAGGTTTTGAAAAATCCCGACGATGAGCCGACGTTGTCGGGCGGGGTTACGACTTTGTGCCGACACCGACGAAGGTCCGGAAAATGGCCCGACGACCAAACGCCACTTATGGATCGCGTCGACCTTCCCCCGACTACTAGTTAGTCGGGCCGCCATTGGAATCGGCATTTGACATGCTGAGAATAAGAGGAAAGACTTCAAGTTGGCTACCATGAGACATCTCACAGACCTTCATATCCGACAATATCCATTACTTTTCATTTTCAAAGCCCAATACAAGCAAGTTTTCCCGGTTGTTTCACTTTAAGTCCAATACAGATAAGCGGAAAGTGACTTTAGCTGACTAAGGTCCGTATCGTACTTCAGTTAGGGACTTAAAATTCGAAAATTACAATTTTGAGCTCAGGTTGTAAGAGTCAGTTTGCAAGCGTTAGTCAGATGTTGATTATGTTCAACTAATATACTTAGCTTCTAAAGAAAATGCAATAAGTGTTTCCGCATATATAATTTACAGCCAATAATAATAATAATACGAGGACAAGTCAAAAAAATCTACACTTTTGACATATCTCTCCTCACATTGTGCACACTGACTTCTGTCCTCGCTTATATTATTGTTATACTGTTGTGGTAATGCTATGAAAGTTTGATCCTAATTCCTCCATTTTTCTTCCTTCTGTTGCAGATAGATCATGGCCGCTCCATTAGAAGTTTGCACCAAAGAGGAACAACGAGTTGTGATTCGATTCCTCTGCTCGCAATGGAAACGAAATATTTGTCTCTATAAATGATTCATACATAGATCGGGCTAATATAATAGGAAAAAAGCAGCAAGGAATGGGTGATAGTGGTGAAGTTCTTAAGCTACAAAAAAAAATATCGGAAGTGTTTAGTGCAAAGAAAAATCTGAAAGGTTCAGAAGTTGTAGTGCAAGAACACTACTCACGGAAAGTGATAGAGGCAAGACGAGTGTTACAAGAGAAGTTGAAAAGTGCGCGGAAAGAAGGGAAATATGTGAGTTTAGTGTTTGACAATTTGAAAGTGGAGAGTAGTATCTATAAAGTCAACCCAGAAGATAATTCAGTGTATAAGGTGAATTCGGTAAAGCCAGCTTTTGCGAGTTCTAGTAGTGATAGAAATATCAACAATGTGCCAAATTCAAATGCAGAAGAAGGTCAACAGAGGATACTGGAGAATTGGCTTCGCTCGAGGCTCCCACCAGATGCTGGAAATAGAGAAAGACGCCGGTAACCAACCACCCTCCCCGCCCCATAGAGATCAGGAACAGAAGGATCAACCAAGGTCACTGTTCAGGTAGGGGAAGAGGACAGGGGGACACAAAAATATTTTGAAGCAACTGAGCAATAAACTCACAAACCCAGAATTGTTTTTCATATATAGATTCCAATGACATTGTAGCTACGGTAGAAACATGGGAACAAAATATCAAAAGTTTAGTCTCAGAGCGTATTGCACTTTTACAAAAACAAAGGAGAAAAGAAGCAAGTTTGATAGAGCCCCCTCTGGAATTGCAGTGTTTATTCGTGAAAAGTGGGAAAACTTTGTGAAAAACATTAATACTAACTGTAAAAATATAGTGTGCTTAAAAATGGCAGGCACAGTAAAAATAATTTTAGGTGTAGTTTATAACCATCCATCAAACTTAAAATTTGTGAACATAAATTTTTTCGAGAACTTGGGAAGAGATATGTCATTATTCACAACGGAACATTCAGAATACAATTATATGTTACTTGGAGATTTTAACGTTCGAACAGGTATTTTGGAAGACAGGGGGAACATGATGAACAGTCCATATGCCGTCCTAAAAGATAGAAGATTTTGCCACTATACCGGCAAGTAGGAACAATCAAGATAAGGAAGTAAACAAACAAGGAAAATCATTGATAGGATTATGTAACGCAACATCCCTAATTATTGTAAATGGGAGGGCGGTGGATGGAGGTACACAAGGAAAATATACATGTTTAAGTGGCCAAGATTGTAGTAAAATAGACTATTGTTTATGCTCAACAGAAATATTTCATAGGATTCAACAATTCAAAATCGATGAACTTATAGATTCAAAACATCAACCAATCACGGTAGAATTAAGCATAGAAGCACCAGAAAGAGAAGGGAAGGACATAGCAAATGAAAGCCCAGAGGGTGGGGTGAGCATGAGAGGACGGGTCTACAGTTGGGACCTGAAAACACAATTTATCCAGAAACTAACATGCAAAACGACTGAACTGTTTCTTATAAGGATACAGAAATATCTTAGAGAAAATGACATAACAGCAGCAAGTAACACGTTAAACATAATGTACTACTCAGTAGGGAACATGATGCAGCGCCAATCAATAAAACATGACAAATGATGCAAGCATCCATGGTGCGACGCTTACTGTTTAGAAGCTCGGAAGTCAGCAACAGAGGCGTTGAAAATTTTCCGAAAAGACCGAACAAATCAGACACTATTACGTACATACTTTACATACAGAAATATATGCAGAAATAAGAGAAAAGAGTGGGGGGGACCATTGGATGGTACAACTAAATACACGCTTAAACGAAAACGATAACAGGGGGCCTGGCGTATGATTAAGGGATTAGGAACATAGGCCACCAGAAATAAACTAATTTCAGCGAGGGAGTGGGAAAATCACTTTGGTACACTCTACGGAGGAAAAGATAGGTGGGTCGCATATCATCCATTAGGTAAACAGATACAAGACATGGACAATATACTGGGAAAAAAAATATTTTCCCCTGTATATAAGGCGGTAGGCCATTGGCTCGAAGGTCCCGGGTTCGAGTCCCGGCAGGGGCATGGGTGTGGGTTTTAACAGCTAAAGGCGAATCGTGACGGGCCGAATCCCAAAATTACTAGATTGGCCCATATAAAAATAGAAGTTTACCGGAAACGTGTACAGAATTTAGAAAGAAAAGGGGGAAACTAATCGGGTATTTTATAGACTTCCAGAAAGCTTTTCATGAGATCAATCGCGAAGCAAGCTCAAATCCATTGGAATGTCAGGGCTAATGATATAGAGAATTAAACAGTTGTACAAAAGGTCGAGTTTAGTGTAAAAAATGGCGCAAGGAAAAATGACAAGAACGATTAAGTCATTTATTGGCCTGAGACAAGGCTGCCAAATGTCACCTATTCTCTCCAGTTTATTCGTAAACGATATAGGTTCAGAATTGAAGACTGCAGAAATACACCCGCCATACATAAAGAACAAAACCATTCCATCCCTCCTATTCGCAGACGATGTGGTGGCTCTATCGAAAACACCTGTGGGTATGCAACGTATGTTAAACACGTTGGACAAATATTGCAAAAAGTGGCACTTGAGAATCAACACTACCAAAACTAAAATTATAGTATTTTAAAAGGGTAGCAAATTAAGTAAAGCAGAAAAATGGTATTATCAGAACAACGCACTAGAAAGAACACACACACATTGAAATAACTCGGAGTTACACTAAGTAGCAATGGGCTATGGGAAGCGGCGCTGAAAGCAACAGAAAAAGGGGCTCTTTGTCGCACGTAGATTACTATACCGAGGGAATACCACCACCTCTATGTTTTTCAGAATATTTGATGCTATGATACAACCGATTTTGACATATTGGGGGGAAGTGTGAGGGGGTAGATTGTGGAGATACAATAGTCAACGAAGTCCACAACAGATTTTGTAAACAAATATTAGGAGTACTACAATCAGCCTCAAATATCTGGGTGCTACTCGTGTTAGGTCGAATACACACGAGCATGATAGTGAAAAACCGGGCAGTAAATTATTTTCTAAAATTGCGACTGCTAGTACGAAACCGCTACAAACATTATGCCTGATGTCGCAAACGGAAGGCAAAGAAGGGGCATGGTTCTTGGGAATCAAAGAGATACTAAAAAAAGTATCCAGAGACAGAAGATAGAATTAAAATTTGAATCTCTAAAACAACAAATGAAGGACATAAATAACGCCGTAGTAGATGAGGCTTTCAGGAACCTACTAGCCGAATGTAGAAGTAAACCATCGTATGCAAACTGGCTAACTTTAAAAAAACAACCAGGGCGAGAGAAGTATGTAGATTTAACAAAGGAAAATAGAAGGGACATAGTAATCTTACGAATGGGTTCGTGGAAATGGGAAGGAAAGAAAGACGAAGACGGGAATAAGGTATAAGGAACAGGAAGACGAAGGTCACGTTTTGTTTGATTGTGTAGGATATACAGGCATAAGAGAAGAAGTGCTCATTTCGAAATACAGGACAAGCGAGAACGCAGTGGACTAAATCTTATACTGTGTAGACGAAAACGAACTGGTACTAATTGCTAAACAGTTAAAGCAACACTCAAGAAACGAAGCGAGGCTTTGACACAGATGAAGAAAGTACCATACCTACCATAAAAGAGGGAAGAGACAATTTACAAATTTAAAAAACTCGTATGTATGTGTGTGTTTATGTATATGGAGATGCATAATTGCATATAGAAAGGTATGTGTATTCCTGTAATATAGATATCCAGACAATATGTAATAAAATAACAACACATTGTAGTATGTATCACGGGTTTATCCTTCGATACAAAGAAATAAATACTAATACATTCTTTAAACAGTTTCTGAAAATGTCCTGAATTAGAACGTAGTCGAACTTAAACCTTTCGTTGTTTGGGTGTGTCCAGGTATATCTTCTTTTATGTTGTTTAAACCATGTGTTTCCTACCACCATTGAATATTGGTTGCAAAAGTCAACTAATTTGTGGCATCTTGATCTTCTCTCCTCCAGATATTCGTAGTTTATTACTTACAATTATTAAGTCAATAATTTGTACACCTAATTCAGTTACAACAAAGGATTTAGATAACAATACATGTTCAAGATATTACTTCTCTTCTAGATATTTATTGTAATAGAGACAGTATTAATTAACTATTCACACTTTAATCATCTTCATCAGTTTCGAAATTGGATAAGTCGATCCATGGCTATCTGAAACACTCTTTTGGCTTTGTAGAGTTCTCTAAGCAACAAGTCTCTCATCATCAACGTCTTCAAACTTTTCCAATACAATTATTTCCCTTCCAGTCAGGTTTCCTGTTCAGCCGCTTCTAGAGAAGGTATGGAATCAGGGAGTACAGAGGCCCGAGACCTTGATATAATTCTCGTAGGGCTAAGTATATTTGTAAGTATACAAAATACGTCTCAATCGGTAATCAAGGGTAGCATCTCAAAGCTAGAAGCAAAATGTCAGTATTCCTAGCAAAACTTCTAACTGGTGCATCTGTGGCATGAATAATGATCGTTATGTTACCTTCTTCGGAAGTACTTCTAAGACGTTCTCGATCGCAATGTGTTGCAGTCGCATACGAGCGCCATGCATAAGGCTCTTCCAGATAATTTGGGAAACTTCATTATTTTATCGGATTGATATGCAGTTCATTTTGTATTAATATAACAGAGAAGCTTTTTCATAAAAATGTTTGCTAATTTCATACTACCCATTATCTAGTAATAAGCTGGCATAGTTCCTTGATGCCTTTTTTTTCTTGTTAGATGCTTCATGAAATCTTTGTAAGAAACAAATGGAAAATGAATTTTATTAATGGTACAGTATTTTCCCTTTCGTCACCTGTGCAAAATAATGCTATAGCGAAGTATGAATTATTCACATAGTGTCTTTCTTTGTATCTACGTCTCGCAAATTTTGCTGTTTAGCCTTATTTTCACCCATATGTCTATTATAGCAAACACATATACACACATAATAATCCTCTCGATTAAACCCTATGTCTTTCTCTTAACTCATCCTCTCATCTCTCTGTAGTATTTATTTTTGTCAACTAATCTATATATCTAACCTGCTAGTACTAAAACATTCGTAATCTAATACCCTGAAAAGATTTTTTTTAATAAGTTGTCCATCATCGGGATGAATGAAGAGGGTTGCCATAAAGAACCTGCTGCTTTCGGCAGAACACTAATTATTATGATGAAAACATGCATATAGCTATATAATCTCATTCGGTTGCACATTCGTGATCTAATAATTGGAAAGAGAGACATTGAAAGAATTAATTCTTTGAATGAGTTTCCCATCAGCGTGTTAAAACAAAAGAAAAGCGAAACATTAATATTAAAATATCAGTATCTCTAGAACTAAGTAACCGATCTTAATTTTGTTTATTTTATTTGAAAGTGCACATAACATACATAAAAAATGTTTCCCTTGACATTTTTCAAGAAATTCAATACTTTTTTAGTAATTCGTAAAAATTCATAATTACTGACATTTATTTTTTTAAAAAATGTTTATAACTCCTTAAATATCAATCTACCTCAAAAAAGTTACTGATAAATAATTTTAGCTTACATTTGTAACTTTTATTTACTGCAAGGAAAACACAAATCGGTTGAGTAGTTGAGAAGATATTTCACTTTAAGTGTTTTGGTCCGGCGGCCATATTGATGACTCATTACTCGGACGGTAAGGGGTGAAAAAGGTTACACCATGGAAATTATCTTTCAGGGGTATAAGCATAATCGATTGACTCATATGGTATGCTTTCATCAACAAACTGCACACAGTGCCTTCTTTTCTGACATATGCTCCCCTACTAGAATGAGAAAAGTTTGCTTGGTTGAGCGATGAGAGACAGAAAATGATATGAATGAGTAACTGGTGTTCAAGTCAATTTTTGTACACTAATAAATCGAAGTGGAGATGGAAGAAGACACATAGTAATATAAATTATTAAAAATGAAGAAAACATGTCAGAACTGATGAAGAGAAGAGAAGAGAAGAGAAGAGAAGAGAAGAGAAGAGAAGAGAAGAGAAGAGAAGAGAAGAGAAGAGAAGAGAAGAGAAGAGAAGAGAAGAGAAGAGTGACATAACAAGGTTTGCTGGAATAACGTGAACAAGAAAGAGTGCAAGGAAAACCGAATATGTTAAGCTGGAAGACACCTTAAAGACAATGCCATAGGTGACATGGCGGATAAAGAAGACTTTGTTGGAGATGATGCTATTGCCAGTTTCTTCTTAAGAAAACTCTGGAGACGAAATTGAATTGCACGAAAAGCTCTTCTTGTTGATATGTTTCTACTGTTTAAAAAGAAAAGAACTGTAAGACAATCTATTTAAAAAGAAAAGTACTGTAACACAAGTTGCTCTCTGTACAGGCACAAGCTTCTGCTCTCAATGATCACGTATAGAATAGTAGCTATCTAATACGTTGAATGTTCTCGTAATTATAATGCGACTAAACGCTGTGTGATGGACTCAAGAAAAAAGATCCCGAAAAATGTACAGTGATATCGCCATTGGTGCAATCTTCTTCAAATGTCAACTGCAAATCCGCATATGTTGTTGGTGCAGAAGTAACTCGTTCGACAGCATTCCAAACCTGGGAACTCATACCAATCCCAGAAGCATTATATTCGGGAACTTGGGAGACCAATCCATCATCTTGAGTTTGCAAAATGCCTCTCTAAATAATCGTCTGGCGATCTTGGGCCTATGACAGAGTGCACTGCTCTCTTGGAAGGGTCCATCACACAAGAGGAAATATGAACGGGTTATGATGGTCTGTAAGGACAGAAACACACCGGGGGCCGGTTAACGACAATTCGACAAACTAAACGTCTCATACTGTCCCGACAGATCACACCCGACATCATCATAGTGATACTACTTCACTAGTCTGGTTTATGTGGTCTAATCCTTACTCAAATAATGCTGTCAATACAAAAGAATGGAAACCAAGACTCATCTCACCAGGAACCTTCGTCAATCATCCACGGACCAATTATGATGTTACAGTAACCCGATGCAAATGCATGGCACCATATCATAGTGGTGACAATTAAATTCGTATGGGTCACCAACTTCCCAATGAATCCCAAACCCGTACTGTTCTGGTGGGCACATTTGCGGTACTTCCCTGGTTGAAATTTAACGCCCCCTGAGACACTTCAGCTTGTCAGTTATTCGGTACAATGCGACACAATCATTTTTCGACTTGTGTGGTTTTTCCATAGAACGCGCGATATCTCGAAGAAGATTTAGAGTGCGCAAAACATGAAAATATTTTATGATCCAATGCAACAGAAGAAAAATAGTAATAGATTTCTTTAATATCGTTATCTGAAATATAACTGTTCATTTTCTTCTCCATTCTGTTTCAATATTCTTTATCTTTAGTTGATGTAAATATTTAGGAGGTCATCTTGGTAGCTACTGCTTCTGTTTAAAAAGTACTGAACAAATTGTGAGCAACATTGACATTTTGAAAAGCAACTTCAATAATATTAATGAATGTCTTTCAAAGAAACTAGCTGAGATTTTGAAATTGTTTGTTTCAGCTGAGAAATTTGAATGCTAGTAATTTCAGATGTTCCACGTCAGGCTTACAAGTTTCTCAGTTACAACTAAACTCTTCAAATGTGTGGGTTAATTCGCTTGAAAGACATGATTCACTCGCTCCTTTCCAAAATTTCATTGTTGCTTGTCATTTCTCCAGTACATTTTACAACATAAAAAACGCAGGTAATAGGTGTTGATGCCTCTTAAGTAATTGAACATTTTCTTGTTAGTTCATCCCAAAGTACCGTTCTCGCCTGTTTCTTGTGTCATTAATCTAATGAAGTCATTTGCACAGCTGTATAATCTTTCACTAATTACTTAATTTCACATTCCTTCACTTTTACATACACACATGCGAAATAGGAAGTATATTGAGTCTTATGACTCTGAATAAGTTCGTGTGTGTTGCGTGGATGTGTTCAGGTAACAGCGTCCTCTGATCATTATCAGTTACTGTGTGCTGAATTAAACAGTAGCTCACATACACACGTACTAAGCGTGTCGTAAATCCTGTTTTCATGTCAGATGAAAGGTAATATCACTATTTCTTTATTCATGCTTTTGTAAAGACCACCCAATCCACTTCTTACAAACTAATGAAGGACAAACCTACTTTATATAGTTTACGTTTTGTTATTGTATCCCCAGTCCCCCTTTCTTCCTTTCTACTTACATAAAAACAAGACAAAAGGAAGGCAGAACGAAATTGAGGTAATAAATAAACAAAACATGACTTTGCATTCTCATAAACAATAATTAATAACATAATACAAATGTATATTAGACACACTGGTTTACTAGTCAACAGGTTGAGCATATAGCTTTTTTTTCGTTCCTAGAAGGGCTGAAGGCTGGGTCTACATCGTTTTAACCTATACTGGTTGGTTTTTGTCCTACTTTTCTTAACAAAAAGATATGCGAAATCGTTGTTATGAATATATTCATTCATTTCAAACTTGCCTTCTTCACAGCTCCAAAAATATGTTAATTTCGTGATCTTATGAGGAATTAACGAAATAATAGCTAAATTTTTGCTCTTATTTTTAACAGTCCCAGGTTTCAAATTCAGCAATTGATTTTATTACACATTTACTCTGCATCATTTTAATTCAAGTCTCTATTTCTCCTATGATTCCTATCCCTGTAATAGCTTGGTTATGTCACTAATATTCCTGTCGTGCTTATTTTGTTTCGCTCTTACACGTTATATGCTTTTTCTTGTTAAATTAATTCCTGATATATATGTTTTTTCCTAACATTCTTGTTCTTAGTATCGCTATTTACTGTTCATTTCGTACTTAATCACGTGATGTTTCTTGTTGTCGCTTTTATTCTTAACATGATGGTTCCTGTAACTCTTCTTTCTATCGCTATTTGTTTTCTTTCACTTCGCTGTCAATCGTATTATCTTACCTTTTGTGTATGTTTCTATTCCTGATCCTCTTATTGTTGTCATTTTTTTTTCTGTCACCATTATTTAGTTTCGAGTCCAATGATGACTTGTTTCCAGTCGTTTTATAGCTATCATGCATGCTCTTGTAACTCTGTTTCTGTTATGATTGATTTGCTGGGTGCTGAAATGTAAAGTTCTTCTCCCTGTTCCTCTTGTTCCTGATATGGTTATTGTCATAGCTTTTGTATCGGATAATATCATTTCGCTTCGCTTATGCATGTTAGGTTACACACTTTGCTTTTATTCGTGGCCTAATTGTCCCTATAACTCTAATTTATATCACCATTTCTTTTAGTATTTTATGGCCTGAACTGGCAAATTGAGGCTCAAGGCCGTCAAATACGGAGCATGATACCCCCTGGTGATCACTTATGATGTAGAGATAGGAAAGGTAGTAGTCAGAGCCTTAGTTGGGGTACCTATCACGGTATTCACCTCGTGACATTAAAAACACTAAAAAAAACTCAGTAAGGAACTTACGTGCCCCACCACTGCCTATCCGAAATCTATGTTATCTATCATATGGACGATCAGGATCCAACTTCATTACGTTTTGAGGTGACTCATGCCTTACAAGCAACATCTGTATTTCAATGTTAGTTTCCAATTAACGAGAAAATATATAACTCTCTCTTTGCCTTACTTCTTGATACTTGGTGAACACACGGTGCCTGTTACAGCATTAAAATAAGTTTTGACTTTTGATATTAATTTTACATTCTATGGGGGGAAATTCAGTGCTGCATTTAATCTTTCAAATTTGCTTCGCCCCCTGTGAAGAAGGGCATGAAATGACTTGATATTTACATGTTAGAAAAAAACTACTCGGAGATATTAAACTTTTATAACCACTTTTCTTTAGTCAGATGAATAATTTCTGAGATAATGCTTTGTAATAGAACAGTGAGTTTCCTTGTACATGTTGTAGTAGGTAAGAAGACTGTAAAATATAAATCTGAAACGATTTTCAACGAACTGAAAGAAATCGTAGCAGGAAGATGTTGAGCAATTCTTTAATTTCGAGCGTGTGCCATAGACAGAAGTCTAGATATAGCGATATAGCATGGACAGATTTCCTGCTTGTCAAAATCAAATATCTACGGAATAATGGGAGACACATATAGCATCATCGCAAGGACACGAACCAAGTGTATCAAATTGGACAGAAAACAGTTCACTACTTGTTAGTGTGATGTTATTGTTTCCAGTAAGCGTGTAATGGGTTAACCAAAGAATGCAGTAAGCAGCAAATAATCTGAGAATTGTCACGGTTAAAGAAGAGTGATAATGTTAAGTTACTTTCATGGCTTATTGTTTCTTCCAACAGTGTGGCCAAAACAAAATAGTTAAAGCACTCAAATCACTCTGTCCCTGTGTCGAGGTATACTACGTAATAAAAGCGGTCTAAATGTAAGAAGTATCAAACCGCCGAGGTTTAGTGGTGAAGGTTGCTTGGGAATAGCTCTCTTTTAAGGTGATTCAAGTTACCCTAAATTCCTATTTCGTATAAAGTGAGCATTCCTATTACCTGGGAGATTTTGAAATGAAAATGAAGGCAAAAGATACATGCCAGATATACGAGGAATGTTTGAGAAGTAGAGAACCCACCTGGGAAGAATGGTTACATTAGAATAGAAGATAGCTAGTAGCATAATCCTTCACACGTATAACTGCACCCTCTTGCAGTAATTGCCGAGAAACGTCCCGAAAATTTCAATGTGGGGTGATCTACTTCCAAGACAATACAACCTGCAATGTCCACGCCTGCACCAGAAACATGAATATGATTCTGAACTGTTATTTCACCCACCCTATTCGTCGTATTTGGCACCTTCAGACCTTTCCTTGCACTCAAACGACATCTGGCATGTCAGTATCTGGTATGACATCTGGCACAGTGATAACGCCGTCGTGGACGCTATGCGTGAGTGGTGTTAGAACAAAGACAATTTTCTTCATGGCTTGGCAGCACTGCAAAATTGCTAGAAAAAGTGCCATTCTCCTCTTAGAGAACTTGCGTCTACACACAGGTCACTGGAATTAAAATGGCGGAAGTATCCCACTCTCTCTCTTATCCTGAACGATAAGTAACAGCGAGAAGCCCCCAATCCGCCAGCTGCCGTTTGGTCTTGTGGTCAAGACGTTAGACAGCTAATCCAAAGATTCCGGGTTCAAACCCTGGCGTTGACCTTTTACATATTTTTTTTTAAAGAAAGTTAAAGTTTTTTTTCGTTTTTTTATGTAAGTACACGAAAAGAAATTTAATAAAAGTTGTGATTTACAATTTTAAAAGATGCCACTAAAAACTAGGATGTATATAAACCCACCAGGGCAGGATGCACACCGAGCGATAGCGAGGTGTGCAAGGGGGGAAGGGTGCGTCCGAAGGGAGCTGGGCGGCGTTAGCCGCGGGGGGGCGCAGCCCCCTGTTAGCGGTGGGCATACGCAAAAAAACTGTTTACTCAAAAGTTCTGTTTAGCAAAAGTTCTGTGCCGTACCGGAAGTGTTTCCAAGTGTACCGCCATTTTAATTCCAGTGACCTGCGGCTAGACGCTCGTCTTAGAGAAGTCTTAAAGTGCCATTATCCTCACACACCTTCTCAGGTAGGCTCACTACTTCTCGAACAACCCTCGTACAGTATATTAAACAGAGTGAGCGAGGGGCAAAATCCCTGTGTCGCTCCTCTCCCCGTTGCAGTTACTATGGTTATGTGCAGTCTTCTAGTGCTATTCATATTCTGCGACTCGAATATGAAGGGTTTATTTTCGAAGTAACTTATCTGCAATGTTTTTAACTTCAAGTCACAATACTTGTCGACGTGCAAAACACTTTTCAACTTCAGAATGGCTAAGCAATAGTGAAGTTTCTACTGGTAATTTGTGCACTTCATTATCATGGTTGATTTTGAAGTGTGATGTCAAAATGTCGAGTCGATAATGGCAGAAACAAATAATGTACGCCAAAGAAACACCATAGAACAGGGTGTGCTTAGGATAGTCGTCAGCTGGCACTTTCTTGTGAACATAAAGGTGGGCGAAACCAGACAGTAAAATGGTAGAATTCAGATTATAAAAGATTCCTTACATCGTTTTACAACATTAAGGTTAATGTAAAGCAAAGATCTCTAACAAAAGATGGCAGCACTACCTCTGTATACAGGAGTCTAATGTATTTTTATCGTTGCACGAAATTTCAATGCTGCTCCTACGAATTCAATCCTAGAGAGTTCAAACTTTCAGGGAAGAAAGTTCAAAACCAATTCAAGAGTTCGATCAATGCCGATTACTTATTTTATTTTTTGTTCATTGTTGAAAGAGATTCATTGTTATATGTTTGTATATTCATAACAACAATGTCGCTGTTTCACCAATGAACAAGAAAGAAAATAAAAATCGGCACGGATCTTTTATTGGTTATGAACTTTCTTCCCTGAAAGCTTGAACTCTCTAGGATTGAATTTGTAGCAGCAGCATTGAAGTTCCTTGCAACGATAAAAATACATTAGACATGTACGGAGATAATGCTGCTATTTTTTGTTGGAGATCTTTGCTTTACATTAACTTTATGAATACAGTTAAGCAAGAATCTATCACAAATGCTAATTTAATGCGTAAAAAGTTGCAAGAAGAAGAGGAAATGATATCTAACCAACTACGACAGTTTCGAGTAAGATTGTACAAAGGGATTTTTTAATAAACCGGGAATTAATTTTGCTTAAACTGTACAGACAGTTTACAAAAAAATATCTAGGAAGTGATTAATTCTAAATAGACATATCCACTGAATTTTCAAATCGTGTTTTTATTTACTAAGTTTATATTAAATTATTATCACATTTGTATTCAAGATATGAAAATAAGATTATATGAATTATTTAGGTTTTCATTTGAACATTTAGCCGTTATTTGAATCGGCGTATGCGAAAAGGTGATATATGACAAATTTTCAAGACATTATATTTTTACGACAATCAACTTGTGTGGGGTAGATACATCACCTGTGGAGAAATGGGACAAGCGATGCAGTACATTGTGGGTGACAGAAAAACTGGATTGATTGAATGTAAAAGGATGAAGCTACTGTTTCAAGCGTTTCCTGCAAAATGTTATTTTTGCCACATAATACCTTTTCGCATATGACGTTGATTTGTCCTTTATTTAGTAATGTGTATTGTTTGAAGACTCTGAGGATAAGCTCCTAATCAGGTGCCCTATAAATCGCCCATCTTACCTTTATATATGATTAACACAAACCACTAATGACTGAAAGAATTCTGTTGTCGTGAGGTGGAATTGCAAACCTTTGTACGTTTTGGAGTATGAAATGGCCTATGTTGAATTAGGCGCTTTAAAACGTAGGTGTGTTCTGAGAAGGAAAGTTAAAGTTATTGATAGTTATAAGTCTCATGTTTACAGACTTTTAAATATATATGAACAGAGTGCAATACAGCTAAAACCATTCAGAACTCTCTATATATAATAAAACGCTTTATAACATTCCTATACGATATCCTTTGTAAACTTTGTAAAGCGACAATCGTTCTAACATACAATTTCTTTCAAGTCATCAGAAAGAATATTTAAGGAATCTTCAACGTATCAACAGTACATTAAAAAAAAATCAGACCAGTTAGCCGATCACACATTCCCCTGGATTAGTTAAATAGCTAAATCTCGTCACTTATTTAAACAAAAATTGTCATGCAACATGCAACGAATAAGTCGAATAACTAAGATGACAAAACATCGATAATAACTTCAAATGGTCACTCATTTATTATTTGGTCATGACTTCAGAAACACGTAAATATTATCGATAAAAGAAGCAATCAGTAAAACAAACACCATAAGATTATTATGGGACTTTAACAAAAAAACATAATTCAGAAGAAGTCCCATGGTCATACATTTACAAATCTTTTAGAAACGTCGTGATTAAACAGCCAACATAAACTCAAAACTCACAGAAAGAACTCAACCAATGACAAGGAAGACGTAATTTTTCTTTGTAGAGTTCATTTAACTCTAACAAACAAAAATAAAGGAAATATAAATGCATTGAGATACGATCGAATTATCGTACAATATTGGTAGGCATGATGAAGTTGGAATAAACATTTGACAAATAATGTACTTGGAGTAAGCAATTCGTATATACGCAGGAATAGAAATTATTTCTAAGCAAGTTAAGTCCAACCGTACTGACTTGATCTCTAGAATCAATGCAACTAAATGACACTCAGCTATAAAGTTATTTAGACCAGACTACAGTAAAAATACACCTGGGTGGTATCTGCATTCCGAAAGGCAGGTTTTTATTGCTAAGGATAATAAGAAATGAGCACATAAATATTACAGGTTGAGATATATGGATATTGTGAAGCTATGGACCAGATATGAATATTGCATTGTAAATAATAAATCATGCATTCACTTTATATATATTGTAGAGTTGTCTGCTATATCAAGTAACAGTACGCTAAAACAATTTTTGACACACGCCTTGTATGACAGTACAAACGGTTTAGTAAAGTACTCTAACCAAACCGAACCTAACAGTACTAACCTAAATTGTAGAGTTAGAATGACACTCTTCTGGGACTTTTGTCTTTAATTGATCTTTATCTATTTACACCGTTCGCCACTAAAAATGCAACACCAGGAAGGAGATAGGATAGCAGCCCCAAATATGGTAGATAGATACTGTAAGGTACTCGAAGCAAATTATTAAACTTACCACTCGGTGCGATGCGTGACAACGTGACGACAGCGGAACAGAACTGCCGAAGATCAGTAGCCTGTATGCCCACCTTGGGCGTTCAAAACAGCTGCAACACGACGAGACATAGAGAGGTTGAAACCTTGGATGTCCTCCTGGGGTATGGCAAGCCATGCGTATTCGACACGATGCCCCAGATCATCAACGTTAGGTGGGGAAGGTCGCTGGCGTGACAGGCATTGTGCAATCATGGACCAGACGTATTCAATCGGCGAGAGATTAGGTCAACTAACGCCTAGGCCAAGGAAGCAGAGAACATTGTGTCCAGCCAGGAATGCTAGGACGTCACGTGCCACATGCGAGCGCGCGTTATCCTATTTGATTGTGGTCCTCTGCCGGTCCTGCACTAAAGGGACCACAACCGGGTCCAACATATTGCAAATGTACCGTTGTCTGGTCACATGTCTGTCAATGCGTAGGAGACACGAACGGGTACGGAATGGTACACCACACCATAACACCCAGTGCGGACCGACGCGACGATGCAAAACACAGGCGTCGCCACGGTACTATCAGATACGGACGCAGCCATTATACAGGCAGAAACGGAAGCCGCAGCAATGGGCACTGTGCAAATATGTCTCACTCTGCCAGATAACGTAGAACTCTTCGTGGGGACGCTGGGCGCAGTGCAACATCCGCCAGTGTTTGCGCCAATGATAGGAATATGGCTTCTCTATCCCCCAGAGCCATACACACAAGCCGTCTGTTCTCGCGACTCGTGGTATGCTGAGGTTGTTGGGATTGTGCATGTCGTTGCGTGTTTCTGTCATATACAGACACACTCACACAACACCAAAAGTCGCCCACCACTGCACTGTGGCTCTCTGTCCTGCCTTCGATTGCTGTTCCTTGATTGCGTACCCGGCGCCTCTGATGCGTCACGGAGCAGTCGTGCTAATCAGTTGTTTATCTTTCCATGGTCTACATATTCTGCAAATTTTGCATTAATTCGATGTCTTCTTCCTAGTGTTGCATTTTTAATGGTGAGCAGTGTACTTTCTAGGTGTCTTAGTAGATTTCAAAAGCACATAAGTGAGAAGCAAGGTGACCGTTCAAGAAAAGAACTTGACAACTACTGGATGCAGAAAATGAAGATAAGGAAGGGGTGTTGTACATTTTTTTGCTCCTTCAAAGGAGCGCCAAAATCGGATATTGCTCCCCTTGCAAAA